>PVJD01010839.1:0-50662 GCA_004026545.1 Mormoops blainvillei
ACCACAAACAAAAAGATTAAAAATATGGAAAATTGAAAGTTATGGTGCACAGAACGAAAGGTCTAACATATATTTAATCAGAGTACCATAAAGAGAGACTAGAGAAAACAGTGGAAAATAAATATTTTAAAAATGGGTGAGAATTAGGCATAACTAATGAAAGACATAAATCCATAGATGCAGGAAGCACCACATTTACCAACTAAGACAAATAAAAAGAAATCTACACTAGGTAAAGCAGAGTGCCTTAGGAAAAAATGCAAAACTTATCCAAATCAGTGCAGGAGGGGTGGGGTGTCACTCACACAAAAAATGACAATTAGAGTAACTTTATTAGTCAGGATTCTCCAGAGAATCATTGATTAGATGGATGGATAGATGATGATAGATAGATAGATAGATAGATAGATAGATAGATAGATAGATAGATATAAGAAATTGGTTCACATGGTTATAGAAGCTTACAAGTCCTAAAATCAGTAGGGTAAGTCAGCAAGGTGGAGACCCAGAAGAGTTAATGATGTACGTTTCAGTCCATGGGCTTGAGACCTAGGGAGAGCCACTGCTTCAGTCTGAGTCTGAAGGTAGGGACCAAAAAACAATGTCCCCATTCTAAGGCAGGCAGGTAGGCAGGTAGGCAGGGAGAATCCGCTCTTACTCAGGGAAGGGTGGGATTTGTGTTCTAGTCGGGCCTTCGACTCACTGGATGAGGGCCACCCACACGAGGGAGGGCAATCTGCTTTATTCAGTCTACCTTCTAAATGTTAATCTCATCCAGAAACACTCTCACAGAAACACTCAGAATATTGTTTACCAAATATCTGGACACCACATGGCCTAGTAAAGCTGACACATAAAATTAACCATCACTCTGACTGAAACTTCTTGACTGAAGTGATACTCAAAGACAAGAAGTATCTTCACTGCTAAATAAAAAAAAACAAACTGTGAAATTAGATTTGTGAAAGCAACAGAAATTTCCTTCAGGAAATGCTGATAAAATAAAGATTCCTATATTAAAATTTTTCACCAATAGATATTCACTTTTTAAAAATCCTCTAAAATATATTCACATATTCTAAACAGGGAGAAGGATAACTATTTCAGAATAAAAACTATTCCAGAAGGACATTCTGAAAGCAAGAAGATACAGTGAGAAAAGATAAACATTAGAAAAATATAAACAAATCTTTTCTGTTTAAAATAATAGTAATAATAATCTTATCTAGTTTGTACATATAAAAGAACTAAAATCCTTGATATGTCATGCAAGTAGGAAAGTGTGAAAGTTAGTGTTATCGGGACATTACATTGTTCAGAAAGAGAATTACAATATTAATTTCAGATTTCACTGTGTGTAAATGGTAAATATCTCAACTAATCATCAAAAATAGAAATATAATGTATAGTTTTCATATTATTAGAAGAAAAAATCAAAAAAAGAAAAAATGAAACAGAAATGTAGGTCAAAAAATAGTAAAAACAAGCTCAACTATATCAATAACCTTGATAAGCATAGGAGATTAAACCCACAAGTTAAAGAGAACAATTCTCAGTTTGGATAACAAAGTAAAATCTAGCTACATGCTCTTTATAATAGACATACATGAAACATGACAACTGGAAAGTTTAAAGTAAAAGGATAGAAAGAGATACCAGGTCAATATTAACCAAAAGAAAGCACAGGTAGCTGTATTATTACCTGACAAACTAGATGTGGGAAGCATCCTGAAGATGGTCCCACCTCCTGGGATTCACAACCTTGTGCCATCTCTCCTTGAGTAACTTGCTTCTAACCAACACAGTACGGCAACATTGAGGTAATGGCACCTATATGATTCTGTTACAAAAGATTATATATCATTTCTTACTAGTAGTCTCTCTCGATTGCTTCCCTGGTTTGCGCACCTAAAGAAACAAGCTACTATCCTGGAGACGCCCGCATGGTAAGGAGCTGAGAGTAATCTCTGGCCATCACCAAAGAAAGAGTAACTGAGACCCTCAGTCCCACTGACTGTGAGGAGCCAATTGAATGCTGCTGACAATCACAAGCTGGCCTGCCCCTTCAGACAAACCTACAGACCCTGGACGGACACTTTGGCAGCAGCCTTGTGGGAGACAGTAAAGCATGGACTCAATAAAGCCATGCCCCAATCCTGGCCCATCAAAACTGAGATAATAACTGGGTGTTGTTTTAAGTTATGAGGTTATTTGTTACTCAGCAAAAATAACTAATACACTAGAAGCATTATTAGATATGAAAGCATTTTTACTAATCTCTGTTTAGGATAAAGGTTAAATTTACCAAATAGATATAGGATTCTAAACTGTGAATCTAATGTAATAGATTCAAGATACATAATAAAATTAGAACTCTGGGGGAATGCAGGAGCACTGCAAAGAGACCTGCGTCCACAGTGACAAACCAGGCCCTAAGCTTGACTCTGCTACTAATTTTCCGTAGAACTTTGCACAACTATGTCATTTTTCTGAGCCTAAAATTCTTACATTTCTGTAACTGTGTGTCCCACACACATTCTTTTACACTTTCTTTTCTTTCTAAATTATTTTTAAGTCTGTATGCATTTACCAAATAATACAACTTTTAAATGTTATTACAAATGCCTGGGGCTTCTCTTTCATTAACTAGCACTGGTTTGGAAGTTCTTCGGGGATGCTGGACTGGTCCAAGCAAACCCTCCGTCTTGCTAGCTGGAGCGCACTGAAGAGCAGGCCAAGTATGACTGCAAAACTCCAGGAAAGTTGAGCTCAGAAAGAATAAAACATGTCCCACTCCTCCACCCCAAGTCTCACAGAAGAGCTTTGTGCAATTTGCTCCCTCTATTTTTAGTTGACAGGTTAAGTCATCATGATTGAGGAACCCAAGCCAGGTGAGCAGCACGTAAAAAGGCCACATTCGCGATAGGGCAACACACCCCAGAGGATTTGTTTTCAGAGGGGAAGTAAAGGAACCCTCTGCAGGAAGTTGAAGACCATGGAAATATGATCACATTGAAGCTGATAGTACCTGTCCCTCCCAATAGGTAAGGACATTAAATAATGCAAAAGTCAGTCCGCCAGGTATTGATTTGGCATAAGACGCCTCACTGGTGAAACTATATATTTATGTATAAAATATATATTAAAAGCTGCAATATGAAAAATAAATATACATTCAGAAAAAAGTTTTATGTATATATATACATGTGTGTGTACACATATATATACACACACATACACATATTGCTTAGCCTTTTGCTTAGCGAATGTAAGCCCTGATTCTTTGTCTTCAGGCAGAAATTTAACCATATTCTCCAGCAGGTAAGTCATCTACAAATTCTAGCCTGAGGGTAGACTTTTTTTACTTTGTATTTAATGCTGTTTGAAGATGCCTGAGTGGAACTTACAAAACTCCCAGCATCACAGAAGAGGTTTGTATTTTCCATTTAACCCCTGAGTTCTGCCTCCTTTTCACAAAGTGCCTCTAGGCTGCAGGTGGCCCCATCCAGCCTGGAGCTGCCTGAGCTGAGAGGGGACCATCTGAATCTTTCAGGGCAGCTTTAAGTAGGCAAAAATATTTTCGCCACATCCAATCCCAGGCAGATGTGAAATTCGGAAATATTTGTATGAAATCAGATCACATTTCTAGCTCAGAAACAGAAGCCGATCCCTACATCCAAAGCAAAGAAACAAACAGTTTAACAGTACTGGTATCAAGCAGTCTTGTTTTCAAATCCTGCCTCGGCCACTTATCATTTACCTTTGGATAAATTTCTTAATCTCTTGTAACCTCCACTGCCTCATCTATAATATGGGAATGACGATGGCACCAGTCTCAGTTTTTGCTTAAAGCAATCAATATTGAAATGTATCTAAAGTATTTATTATAGAACCTGGCATACAAACATTTTAATAAATTCTGGTTATTAATAATAATATAATTATCACCAAAAAACACATGAGTTTTTATTAGGTCACCGCTCCCCAGCCAGCCATAAACCAGTTAATCCAGTACTGCAGGGACCGTAACAATAAACTCCTCACCCTACTATTTCATAGACTAGAAACCTGAGTCTCAGGGAGGTCAAGCAAATTGCTCAAGTTCACACACCAGTGTCATGCATACTCTTACAGACAAATAGTAGGGTTCACATTAACCAACTAGAGGCAGTAGGGACCCTGTGAAGTTAATTCATATAGCTCACCCCTAAAGTTAATATATTTTGGGAACCAATAAAGCTCATGTAATGGGGAATGCTTGGAATCCTAATCTACTTGGCATTCTCAGAAGCGTCCTTGCGATGCTTGAAGATTCACAGCCTATAGCTTTTGGCAGTCCCCAAAGAGGGAGCTCTTTCCACTAACAAAATACAAAATGCAAAATTAATAAAAAGACCCTTTGAAACTGAAAAATGTGCCTCAGGCAAACTATCTGCCCAGCAGCTGGTTAATATTTAATCAGTTTTAAAAAAAATTTTTTAGGCCTGTGCATCTTTTGTATGGATCTCCCCAGTCTGAGTGTGGTCAAAGTTTGTTAAACAAGAAATAATAGCGCAGGCTTTTTAATTCTGCAAATAAGCAGTGGACGCTTTAAATGGCTCTGCAACATTCAAGAAATGAATTGCCTGGGTCTCAACAAAGCTGGGTAATTCTTTAATAATTTCTGTTCTTTTTCTTAACAGCCTTAAATTGGCAACTATACACTGTGCAGTGAATCTTAACATTGATTTTAGGCGTATGAATTACGTTGTGGCTTTTTTTGGCAAGCTGATCCAGCCCTAGATAGAGAAGAAAGGTAGAAGAAGAGAGGAGGGGAAAAAATGAGAATGAATCAATGGGCATAATGATTAGGATTTTGTATAGAAAACTTCCATAAAAATTTAGTGAAGAGTCTCCTGCTATCACTATCACCAGAATATGGAGGACCAGAGGATTTTCAACTCTTGGAAATCAAGTGTTCTCCTATCAAAAGTACCACCAGACTAAAGGGCACATCCCTGATTTGTTTTACCTACTCTTCTCCCATAAACATATACCTAATTGAAGACCACAGTGCAGCCCAGATAAACTTCTAAGAGAGAAAAACTGTCTACCAAGAAGTAAATTAGTCAAGTCTCCAGCTGTCTAGAAACTATCAATAATCACACAACTTTAATTCCAAATGTAGTTTTAGTCCTAACTAGGAAGAATGGGGGTTGGAAGACAGAAGAGTTACTGTTGATGGTAAATGAAAGAACTTATTTTTGTAACATAGCCTTGCAAGAAGTGAACTTGAGTTTACAGCACCAAGATCTTGAAACTGAATTCCTAGGGAGTGGAGGGAGAGTTGAGGGATGGAGCCAGGTTAGAATGTCGTTTAGGTGCTGCTGTGGACTGCCTGAGGCAACCTCGTACTTTGGAGGTAGGCACAGTGAGCTTCCTAAAGGGAAGTTGCTTTTCCTTCTCAATTAAACATAGTGAGTACTGTATTTTGCCATGTATAATGAGTTTCCATTCATAATGCGCACCACATTTTTGTGCGCATTATACATGGGATTGTTATACCCATGGTACGGAATTATTATACCTACGTATAATGTGCATCCTTATTTTTCCCTCAAAAATTTGGGTAAAAAAGTGTGCATTATACATGGTAAAATATGGTAAGTGCTAAATAATGCTTTATTCTATCATAAGAACATAAGACCTGGTTACTCTGCTGAAAAGGGGAGAGATAGTACTCACAATGCTCAGCTCTCAGCACTGTGGGAGGCAGGCTATTGGAGGGGGATGATTATTGGCTTTAGAGTTCTGTCTCTCAACCTCAGTTCTCCACATATCAACTACTTTGTCTAGGCAATTGGCTTTACTCCTTTGAAGCTTGTTTCCTTCATTTTATACTGAAATAATAGTAACACTTGACATTCAGAGTTACTGGGAAGACTGAGTTAGATAATGGCTAGTAAATCAATAGCACAGTGTATGATCTATTATATCAATAGAAAAAAAGTAAATGATAGTTTCTTACACACATTTATATACACACATTAACTGTATACCCAGGAGCTCAGATTATTATGGTTTTCCTGTCGTTTTGAGTCCTGCTAACTCGCTTACTTTCCCAGTTCCAAATCCTGGGCTCCTACTTCATTCCAGTTCTGGACTCACCTGGCACTTGTGCTTACTGGAAAAGCTCCCTCATTAATTCCTGGCTTCACTCTGTGATTCTGTTCTTTGCTTCTAAGGTTATACTTGACAAAACCCTGGAAAACTCTGATAATAAAATAACAACAAAAATAATTTCTGACATTTAATTGATGCCAAATGTACCAGGAACTAAAAGTTTAGATATTAAGCCTCAAGACAAACACATAAGCTAGGTACCGTTTTATCTCCCTTTTGCAAATGAAAAAATTGAGTAACAAAGAAATGAAGTGACTTGTCTAAGGTGAAGTGTTTGATCTCAGGCAGTTCACTCCAGAAGTTTGTTCTTAAAACTAGAGTTAAAGTTAAAACTAAAGCTGGTCGGCAGTGCTTAGGTAAGTGGCACTGGTTAAGCACTTATTACGCACTAACGATTATATTAAATGCTCGTTATGTTTCATATATTTAGATCTTCACCATGACCCTGAGAAGTGGGTGACATTACTAACGTTATGTTTAGATGAGAAAATGGAAGCT
This sequence comes from Mormoops blainvillei, assembly GCA_004026545.1. Lineage (NCBI taxonomy): Eukaryota > Metazoa > Chordata > Mammalia > Chiroptera > Mormoopidae > Mormoops > Mormoops blainvillei. Next base: position 6,661 of record PVJD01010839.1, read on the forward strand.
GGGATACGTTCAGTGATTTATTCCAAGTCCAGCTGAAATTGCAGTACTACCTACAAACATCACCTAAGTTGTCCTCTGGGAAAAGTCCCTATATGTTAAGACCCAGAAATCAAGTAAACACTTTATATTAAAGACCTTCATCTGAAACTCTAATCAGATCGCAGTTTGGCTGAACCAGACAAACAACCAAAACAAATAAAAAGGCATCCAAATTAGAAAGAAAGAAGAAAATTTTCTCTGTAGGTGACATGGTGTTATATACAGAAAACCCTAACAACTCCACCACAAAAAAATACCCAAAAGCTGATAGGACTAATAAACAAATTCAGTAAAGTTGCAGGATACAAAATCAATATATAAAAATCAGTTCCACTTTGATATACCAATAACAACCTATGGGAAAAAGATTAAGAAATAAACCCACTTACAATTGCATCAAAAATACTTAGAAGTAAATTTAATAAAGGAAGTAAAAGATCTGTACACTGAAAGCCATAAAATGCTGATGAAAAAATTGAAGAGGCAAATAAATGGAAAGATATTCCATGTTTGTGGATTAGAAGAATTAATATTGTTAAAATGTTTCTAAACCCAAAGTCATTTACAGATTCAATACAATCCCTACCAAAATTGCAATGACATTTTTTATAGAAATAGGAAAAATAATCCTAAAATTGTTTGGAATTACAGATGCTGAATAGCCAAAGCGGTCTTAAGAAAGAGGAACAAAACAAGAGACATCACACTCCTTGATTTCAAACTATATTGCAAAGCTATAGTAATCAAAACAATGACATTGGCAGAAAAACAGACACAATAGATCAATCGAACAGAAATAAACCCATAGCTGGTCAACTAATTAGTTTGACAAAGGAGCCAAGAATATACAGTGGGGAAAGGACAGCCTCTGCAGTATGTGGTGTTGGGAAAAACTGATATCCACATGCAAAAGAATAACCGTGGACCTCTATCTTACATTATGCACCAAAAAACTAACTCAAAATGGGTTATGGAATTGAATGTAAGACCCGAAACTGTAAAACGCCTAGAAGAAAACATATGGGGTTCATTCCTTGACTTTGGTCTTGGTAATGCTTTTTTTTTTTTTTTTGGGCTGACACTAAAAGCAAAAGGCAAGAAAAGCAAAAATAAACAAGTTTAACTAAAATGTAACTTAAAAAGAAAGAAAAGAGAAAAACAAAATTAAAAGACAACCTATGGAAGGGGAGAAAACATTTACAAATCACATATCTGATAATGGGTTAACATGAACAAAAACCAGAATAACCCAATTAAAAAGTGGGCAAAGAATCTGAACCTTTTTCTCTATAGACATGAAACCATGTAGGTTGTACATTTCCATCTCTTTTGCCCAATATGTTTGTGGGATTCATTTATTTTATTGTATATTGTGGTTTATTCATTGCTATGGCTATGTCTATCTATTCCATTGTATGAATAACACCACAATTTATTTATCATTTCTACTGTTGATATACCTCTGAGTCATTTCCAGATTTTGGCCATTATAAAGAGTGGCACAATGAACGTATTTCCACATACCTGTTGGTATGGAAAATTTATGAATTTCTGTCAGGTATCATTTAAGTTCTTTTCAAAGCCTTGTAGGTATCTTTCTTTCAGAATGCCAATATGCCTTTTGGAACAATATTGCCAGGGATTCTGAAAGATGATTTTATTTCCTTGTGCCTGTGGAGAAAGCTCAAGGATCCTGTATCACACAAGCCGGTGGCTGAGGTTCAAGCAGCAAGAGGTCCCCATTAGCCCGCTAATCTTCATATTTACCAGAAACAGTCCTCGCAGTGTGAAAGTTCCCAGAGGGGAAGCCCAATTTTCATGGTGTTGCATACCATAAGGATCAGAGGCACATATGAGGTGCTAATGATTGCTGCTCTTTAATCATGTGAATTTAGTGATAACAGGGCTGCCAGTCTGGGGTTGTTCTGCCTAGATTTAGCGTTATCCAGACCTTTCTGGCTGTCTTCCAGGGTTCTAATGGTTTTGCTCCTGCTTCTATACAAGGCTGGGTTTTAAAATTCACAGTAGGCACGCTCTTATGGGCTCCTTCTTTTCAGCTGCTAGGTTCTCTCCCCCACCCACCCTCCATTCACCTATTTCAGTGCCAAGAAAAGGAAAGTGTGAAATTCTACCCAGCTGGAGTTATTCTAACTACACATATCAGATGTCATTAGATGGGGAAATAAGCCCTTGGGGGCCTACAAGTCTATAGAAAATTTCTCGTCTGGTGTTCAAGCCTCTCTCCGATTTGGCTCCCACATAATTTGCAAGATCATTTCACATCAGTTCCAATGTGCCCTTTGCCGACACAGTTGTGCTGCTTTCCTTGCCGCTCCCCATCCACTGAGGACACATTCTCGCCACCCTGATTTCTTCTATTTCTCCTTCTTATGAAGTCATACTACACCCCTCCTCCTGTTCTGTTGTAATATTTCGACCTCGATTTCATATATTCTCCCTGTGCTTGAGGCTCTCTGCTAGGTGTCTGGGACAAAAGTACAGCACAGGCCTTCTTTTCAGGTGCTTTTATTTTGATGGGGGGACGGGAGAAAGATCCAGTTAAGTCCCATGACTGATGAAAGGAGATAGCTAGGTAACCCTAGGATGAGTGCTCGACATCTGTCTAGATTGGCGCTAATCAGAAAGAGCGAATCAATAGGACTGACAACATCATTTGGAGGTTGCAGTACAAATAAAAATTTGAGGCTTCTCCTTTAAAAATTATTAAAAATTTAAAGATGATGAGAACAGGGCCTTAAACCAAGCAGAGGGTCCTGTGAGACTGCCCGGGTTGCCCATTGTTACAGATGAATTTAGGAAGATGAAATCGAGAGGATACCTTACACATCTGCCTGTCTCAGGAGGAGATTTAGATAATCAGCCAAGGCGGGGATTGAATCAGTGATGACTAAATAGAAAACTAAGCAAACGTCAATGACAAAATAAGACAACCATTCCTTCTAGGAAGAAGTTGGGCAGATAAAGAAAAGTAATTGTTTATTTTCATGGATCAGCCAGGAATACTGTTTATGTGTGTGTGTGTGTGTGTGCATGTGTAGAGAAAAAGAGAGACTTATTTTAAGAAACTTGCTCACACAATTGTGGGGCTTGGCAAGTCCAAAATCCATAGAGCAGGTGAGCAGGCTGGAGACCCAGGGAAGAGCTGATGTTGCAGCTTCAGTCCAAAGGCAGGTGGGGACAGAATTTCTTCTTCCTCGGGGGATGTCAGTCTTTTTTCTATTAAGGTTTTCAACTGATTGGGTGAGGCCCACCACATTATGGAGGTAATGTTTCACCAAAAGTCTGATGACTTAAATATTAATATCGCTAAAAAATACCTTTATAATGACATCTAGACTTGCATTTAACCAAACAGCCTAGCCAAGTTTATACATAAAATTCACTGCCACACATCGTTATAATTTAAACATTGAATATTGATCTAACCAAAGTGATGACAAATTATATTGGAAGGATGGAGAGAATAGGAAGTGTGCCTGTGTGTCTATTTTGGGGGCTGGGGGAGAAATAAAGCAAAACCTCATCTTTCACACAACACAGGGGGAAGCCAAGGAGTAAGGCAAAAGTGACAAATCAAGCAATACAGCCATGCTTTTTAGAGAAAGGGAAGTAGATGTCAACATGATCAGCTAAACGAGGTAAAAAAGGGTTGCCCCTGGGGAGGGGAAAAGGGGTAGGAGGGTGGGGGAAAGTGCTGCTTTACATAACGCCCCATGCAGGCAACTTTGGCTTTTTAAAGTATGTGCACGTATAACTTCGATTTTAAGTGTAAACACTGAAGAAAGGAAAAGGAAGAAAAAGAAAACATCCACAGGAGTAAAATAATAACAAGTCAATTATAAAACAATAAAAACCAATGAGATGTTGACATAGAATGAGGCTTATGTTATGAGAGTAAGGAAAGGCCCTTTGAAGACTAACTGAGAGGGAAGTATCCTTAAAGGACTCACTTAAGCTGAATAAGAATTTGCATGGAGAACAAACACTTGGAGAAAGCGCTCCAGGCAGACATCTTATATGCAGGGCTCACCTCCCAGAAGTTCCACTTTGCTCCTGCATGGAAACTTATTGAGAACCCTGCTTAAATCTGCTCTCATCCTTAAAATCTTTCTGCATCTTTCTAGAAAGCTGATACTTCCTTTCTCTGGACTCCTATAACATACGACGCTCACCTGACCCCCATTGAATTGTTTGGTAAGTGGATCTTCTTTCCTTGACAAAATCCCAAGTGCTTTGAGGTCAGGATGCTGTCTAATATTAATAATATCCATTTCTGCCGTTTATTGAGCATCCACTTTTGTCTGGTCCTGGCCTAAGTGCTCTGAGTACGTATCACTTAATCTACCAGCTGCCTTGTAAGCAGTGTTGTAATGATCTCTGCTTTATAGAAAAAGGAAACTGAGGCTTAGAGAGTTGACTTGCTGACTAGGAAGTGGCAGGGACGGGATTCACAATCTGATCTTTCTGACTCCAAAGCCCATACTTTAAAACTCTCTGCCACATTCTTTACCACCACCTCATGTTGCCTGTTTTATTGCATTTGCTTAGGATTAGTAGCAGGCATGTACCAGGTGTGTGGCAAATGGTGATTGCCTGAGAGAGACAGAGACGGGGACAGAGAGAGCAGCCATTTGGAAGGTATCTTGCTGCCCCCTTGCAGAAACACATGGAGTCAAATTTCCATAAGCCAACTAAGCTGTCATGGTGATGGAACATAGCTCTTCTGACCTTACATATGCATCTAATGACAACTCACTGTGTGTAAACAGATGTCAGGTTTAAATCAATCTTGCTTCTGACACCTTACTTAAAAACAATAATTATGTGCTCATTTTTGAATATGCAGACCTAGGTAAATTGTCTATCTCCACCCTCCTCCCCAAGTTTTAATTTTTTAATATCAATTAAGGGTTGTTTTGTTGTTTTTTTTTAAAGAACTCACAGCAGGAGACACACACAATGAATTCAAAACAAGAGTGAGTCTCTGCAGAGAGTGGGCAAGAGGAGGGGGTCCTGAGGCAGCAACAGAGCAGAGTGATATGAAAAGCAGAGGTCACCTAAAACATAAGCAAGCGCAAGGGTTACGGTAAGAGGACAAGGACGAGCAGGGCTCTGTGCAGGTACCCAAGCTTGGTCAGATGCAATTGGGGCAACTCCGAGAAGAAAAGGCATGATACTGTGTGGAGAACCCAAGGACAAGTTGCTCAGTTATGCTTTGATCTCTGCAGACTTACAGATTTCGGACCTGAGAATTTGAGGCTCCTTAGCAGCCCACGCCTGAGACAAGCATCAGACCTCTAATGATAATAATGCCTCCTCCTTCGCCTCCCACCAGAAGACGCCAGGACAGGAGGGCAGTCATCCTCTCAACTTCTGCAAGGAAACAAGGGCTTTTGATTCACATCTGGGTTTGAATCTCCGTTCTCAATAGCTGTGTGATCTCAGACAAATACTTAAGCTCTCTGAATTATTAAATATTAACAGTGGAGCCCAAGAGGCCGTGCTTTAATTAAATGCTGTGTAACTTTAAGTTGCTTAACATTTCTAAGCTTTAGTTTCTTCAGGTGTAAAATGGATATATTCATTGTTCCTAGCTCACAGGGATGTTGCAGAGAGTAAACATAAGGCATGTATATCTCTTACCTTATAGTCTACTTCTAATGACAAAACAGTAATACTCATTCTTAAGGACTTTGATGAGCATTAGACAAGAATGTATTTGAAGCGTCTTGCTCAATAAATGCCAGCTTCCTTCTCTTTTTTCTAGGTGAATTATTGTTTAATCATGGATTTGAGGTATCTTTGAGCTCTGTAAGCTGGGTCAAGAGGAGGACTACCTGACCTTGACCATCAGTGTTTAATCCTTGGTAATGAGTGCCAAAATGGAAGGAAGGGGTTCTAACAGACAGAAATGCAATAGGACAGACTGACCAACAGTTGGGTAAGATACATTCTAGGAAGACCAATGCCACATGCCCAACCTGAAGATTAAAAGCCACAGGAAATGCAGATTATGATCCAATCGTACCTGAATCACACTGGAATTCTCACCTATCTCTTCCATTTACCCCAGTAGTTTCCATATAGCAAATGTGACTCCATCTCAGCCTTCCCAAATCTCATCAATCCAGACTGAATGGTGGGAGAGTCTCCTACTACCCTAGCTACACTTAACTCCCTAGAAGACTAAGCTAGGAGATGTGCAGGTCTCCCAAGAGGCAGCCTCATCTCTTCACCCCTGCCTGACCCTGTGCATTGCTCTGAGCCAGCCCCTAGGTTCCAGGACAGGCATCTCAGGCCTGCACTACTGGCAGACCATCTTTCTCCCTTTTAGTTTGTTCCTCTCCCCACCTTCCTAGCTTCCGACCTAGTTACCTGTTCCCACTTTCACCCCTAGTTCATCTCCCAGGTCAGGTTTGGGCACTGGTTCAGGGACTATACCTTGGCTTCTCCAACCTAGACAATGGCAAGGTTGCCTTAGCTAGGAACCCCTCTTGTCTTCTCCAGGGTTTTGTATCCTCTTTTCAGCATCCTTGGGGTTCACACAATCTCCAGTTCCAATAGTGAACCCTCCCTGCACATCAGATGCATCTGAAACTCTAAAATGCCTCTGGACAATGAGAGATGATACTCTTTTGCTCCTCAGAACAACCCAGCCATTCTTGGAAGTCTGAATTTGTGTATGGGTGTATTCGCTTTGTTTTGTTTTATTGACCCAGGGAGAGAAGCCTCAGACATTATTTTAACAGCAAATAGCAATTGTAGAAACTCAAAGAAATTAAGTGTAGGAGTGAGCACAAGAGGACTTACTGAGAGACCCCAATATGTCAACAGGTCCAAGCCAGAAGTGTCTTTTGGGTCCATCTTTCTGGTCTCTTCTTTGTACAGAAAGGGGAGGTAATCATTTGACCAACACCCCAGCTATAGTGGGATCCAGCTAGGACTATAATTCTGATCCATTATTTTCTGGCCCACTACTTAGCCCATCATGTGTATCCATTTCTACCTGGTGGGGTTTAAACAAATGAACACCTTCCTTAGCCTCTGATATCTAACTGAGCTCCCCCAACAGTGCATGGCACTCATCAGAAATCTCTGCTGGTTTGCACACTACCCCTTGCTGCAGCCCAGATCCAGCCGCTAAATCAGGCTCTCTCTCTCATTGGTGATCGGTTTGGTCCTTTGAACTAGAATTTTATTCCTGCTTTGACTCCCACCCCCAGTGCTCTGCAGCAGTTTCTCGCTTACACTGGTTCTCCTTGCGTTCTCTGGGACCCTAACCTCCAACATGACCAAATGACAAGTGTGCAGTTGGGACCCACCCGTTCCCTCAGGAAGAGGACATTTTAATACCTCTTTAAATAATGTTCCACAGGTGTTTACCCAACAGCCCCTTGAACCTTCAGGTAATGGCAGTGACCATAACCCTGGGCAGGAGGACAGCACTGTGCCCAGAGTTACACTTAATTTGAATCTATAGAGGTTGAGGTGTGGGAAGTGTTCTGCTTAAAGAATCTTAAGTAAAGTAGGAGTTGCCCTGCAGATGCCCACAGAGAGATGAGGAGTCCAGGACTCTCCCTTCAGGCATGGGATGCCCTCCACATACTGAAGGGACAAGTTTTATGTCCCTCCCCACCCCCCCACCCCCAAATACTTGATGGGGTCTCAGGCCCTGAGCCACCTTCTCTGCTCTGCAATGAGAAACCATTATCACTTCCTAAGCCGCTCTCAGTGCCTCCCTGAAAACCACTGCCTGAATGTTATAATTGGACCAGGCAAACCCAGCTCCTTCCTTTCCACATTCCTGGACAGAAAGGAGAGAGAAGCCGCTAAAAAAACATTCTCGGGGAGTCAGGTAACTGATACCTGCTCTGGAAACCATCTTCTTTCTCCCCACCTGCACAGGGCTACAACACCATGGCCTGGACCTTTTCCTCCGAAGACCAGCCTAGGGCCTGGGAGGAGGAAGCACAGTGGTTCCTGATGACATGTATGAGGTCATGGCTGCAGAGTCAAGGCATGTCTCAGGGTTTCTGCTCCAGTTCAGCTTTGCTTTCAGAAAAGGCTCCTTTAAAGATATGGCAGATATCAAGGTGTCCTGAGACTAGAGCAAACACAGATATGCACTCAATAGCACCCTCTTCCTGTCTTCTGTTAAGTCACGGATTTATTTGGGAGAGCTCTCTACAACAGCTTCTCAACTGAGCCTGGGAGAGTAAAAACAGTGTGTAAGCCCAGCTCTCCTCTGGTTGTAGCACTACAATACCTCAGATAGTGGGAAGCCCATAGAGCCTACCCCTGACCCATGGCTGATCCTTCAAGTGAGCTCAAATGCTAATACCTAAGGCAGAGCCTGCTCCATGGTGTCTTCACTTGTTCATTCATTTATTCAGTCAGTCAGTCATTGGCATCTGTTTATTGAACCCCTGGGCACTGGACACGCAATAGTGAGCAAAGCATCCTCCTCCTCATGGACACTGTAGGCAATGCTACCAATAAACTGTTTAAAACCATCACTGTTTAAGTATCATGAAGTGGTGCCTTGAAAGGATAAAACATGTCTATCATTGAGGCCATAGAGCCCACCGCCCCGAAATCAATTTGTGAAAAGGCCTGCAATTGATATGTTACCATGATCTGTCAGATTTTACTAAATTCTATGGTTTAGCAGATCCAAAATCTAATATCTCTTCACCAGGCCCTTCTCCACTCAGAGATGGTGATCACCTCTCCTGTGAGCCATCACTCCCTCTGTCCAGGGGCATGGCAGGCAAGGTCAGGTGATCACTACACTCTCCCCTACTGAGCCCCATAGGTGGCTCAGTACAGAGCTACAGGTGGCCAGCACTAGCACTAACCAGGTGAACATAGATGCAACTACTGGCCATCCACTGATCTGTAACATTAACTCTAATCTTTGGCTGCACATTCTAATTACTTGAGACAATTTCAAAAAAACAAAAACAAAAACCCTTTGGAGGTGGGACCCAGAGATCATTGTTTTCTCAACTTTTCCTGGGTGATTCTAATGTATGGCCAATGCCAAGAACGTTTGAGTGCTACCACCAACACAGTTCAAATGAGGCGACTCAACACCCCAAAGGACCTGGCCCTCCAATTCCATTACAACCACTGGAGGTAAGTCATAGGGGATAGGCCCAGTGGTTGGAGTTATGAAGAGTGACAGAGATACAGCACAAGATTTACTTATAAAACTTTTTAGATACAGCAGTGTTATTTTAAGAAAGAGCATGGCATTCATAGTATTTAAGAGTTGCCTCATACTTGAAAATAAAAAAATTCGTAGCCTTTCAGAGTTTAAAGGCTCTTTAGAAACTACCTAAAGCCATTTTAAGCCCTCATTTTTAAATGATTAAAGCTGAGGTCTGAAGAGACTGGAATTTACATCACTAACTCGTGGTCGATGGAGAAACAAAGCCAGGTCCTCAGGTTTCTCATGATAGTGGCAAAACTTGGAGGTACCAGCGCTCTCTGGTCACCAAACTCACAGTTTAAACTGGCCTTTCCCTACCTACCTGTGAACCTACCTACCTACCTACCTACCTACCTACCTTCTTACCCCATGGTGCATCCAGAGCACAGACACTACATTTGGGTTATACAGTCTGGCCTTTGCTGACTTCTCAAAGAGGGAGCGTTTCTTCCCTTACAAACACTTGAATTCATTGGAAACTGCTCCTTGCATGCACCCAGTCAGGTCACTCCTAGCCTACCAACGGCCCAGTTGCTGAGAATGCCTTATGCCATGAATACAGACTCTGTCCAGTGACTTAGAATCTACAGCCTCCAGCTCCCTTCCCAGGAAGGACAACATAGGTCTTTATATCTTCACATATCACACATTTCTAAAGGGGTCAGGTCATCCTTCTTCTGTACATTGTATAATTTACAGTTAAAACATTATATGGTCAGGGCATGATGACTAATCTTTTTTATAAGTAGCTTCCACCCATCCCCAAACTGAAAACCTCACAGAGATGAGGTGTGTATCCAGGGAGTTTGTTCTTTTGGTCCAACATGCAAGTGAAGCAAAGAAATGAGAGGTGTCTGCTGAGATCGCTCATAGAGTCCAGGCAAGAACACCTTGTGGGGTGTGAAGCCTACGATTCTACCTTCTAGACCGTCCCCTCTACTCCTTATCACCTCACACACTGGCCTCACCGGTGGCCTCCTGAATTGCCACCAACATCAGTCCACCGCCTTGAGTCTTGCTACCTCCAGTTCATCAGGCAACAGCTGCCAAAATATTGTCCATAAAGCAGAACTGTGCTCAATGATGTTATTGGCAAAGGCACCCTTCTTCAAGCAAAAAAACCCAAAAAACAAGCAAAACAAAAAACCAAACCTGGTAGATTATTGTTCAACCCTATACAGCCCTGTGTGGCAAACGTGGGGGTATGAATCAGGCCTTCACAGGGGCAGGTTGAGAAGCAACCTCAGGGACATCTAGAGAATGACCAGCGTAGGGCACAGCCACGGGCACATGGGAGTGCTAGCAAAGAGGTTCATGGCCCCGGAGCCGGCGTGGGTCTATGCAGCAAGGGGCTCCCCATTGCTGTCCCAGGGTTGAGCAGAGAGGCCTAGAGTCTCTGTTTCCTCTCTCAGGCACTCACCTAATTTAAGTCTAGATGTGAATAGCAGCCCATACACATGGCATCTCCGCGCAAGACAAATCTGAACACAATACATGGTAGCTCCGGTCAATGACTGCCCACTGTCTCCTAAATAGAATCCAAACTCCATCTAAGGTCCTTTTCAATCAGTCATACCTACTTGGTCCTTCTCTCATGTACGTTCTTTTCCAGTCAATCTCAATTCCTCATCTCCCTATCTCTCTAGAATTTTCCTCCACCACACCCAGCTCGAGTTGTTCCCTCTATGTGACACATCCGTACCCTCGTCTTGACACGCCCTAACATCTCCTGCTCCAGTGCCACAGCAGCCAGAAGGGGCCCCCTCTGAATTCCCTCAGCATTTACTCCTATAGTACTGACTCAGCTCTTAACTCTTGAACTGTCTTGAGCTCTTTGAAAATAGATTTCATGTCTCATAGAAATATATAACACCCAAAGTCTCATGCTTAGACCATAAAATGGCAAGACAATTAATTTGGCCTTCCTCTCTTTTCTACAAGCACTCACCTGACCTCTACCCCCTGACTATGCTGACACGTTATCATTCTCCCCACCCTCTCACATGCTTTGCACTCTGATCTGACATCTGCCCCCTAACTCTGGAGAGTTCTTACCTAACTTCTATTCTTTGACTTTTTTCTTAGTGACTCCCAAGCAGCGTGCATCTCAAGTGTCCTCCTCCTCACTTGGACAGACTTAGTGCTAGGAGATCTGGGTTCTAGACTGGCTCTGTCATGCTCCAGACACATGGCCCTGAGCAAGTCCATGAACTTTGCTGTCTTCACTTGTAAGAAGAGCAAATTAACCCAGATGACTTCTAAAGTCCCTCTCAACACTCAATATTTTTTGGTTCTAAAATCCAAATGGTGTATGTGTTAATCTTCTCTATACACACATCTTAACTGTTATTATATTTATATTAAAAGGGGCATCCAACATAATGCAAGTAGCAGTTCTAGAGAAACCAGGGATGTTTTTCTGACCTCCCTGTTCCAAAGGGCCCTTTCCTCAGGGAGTGCTTGTTTTTCCTGCAGTCTTTGAACCTCTCACAGGCCTGCTCATTATTTTGTTGTCTGAAGAGGCAGAACATTTCTGTGATTAATTAAGCAAAAAGCCCCAGTGCTGACTGTGCAAGAACCATGAGATAATCATGCCTTTGGGGTACTCGCCGGGCCTGGGGAGCGGCGAGGCTGGGGTCCTTGGAGGGTTGATTAGCTCAGGGAATCTCTGGCTTGCCCGAGACACATGGCTGCCAGAGACACCACTGTACCTTAGAGAAATAGTCGAAGGTTCACCTCGCAGGGTGTTGCAGGTATTGGAGGGTTGGGACTACAGTGTTCCCCAGGGAGTGGCTCCATTGGTGAGTTCAATGACGGACCTTGGGGACAGTTGAAACTGAAGACTTTAAAACAAGGATTTTCAAGCTTTTCCTGAGGAGCTCCAGTTCCATATAAGTATCTCAGGAGCTGCCTGGGTTTGGTGGAATAGATGAAGGCAAGTGGTGGGGCTCTCTCCTAGTTCAGCTTGGCTTTGACATGTGTATCCATTTCCTAGGGCTGCTGTGGTGTACCACAATCTAGATGGCTTAAAAACAACAGAAATGTATTATACTGCATCTCTGAAGGATGGAAGATTTTAAATCAGGATGTTGACTGTGTAGGCTCCTTCTGGAGTCTCTGAGAGAGAATCTATCCCAGGCCTCTCTCTTTGCCTCTGGTGGTTGCAGACAGCCCTTGGAATTCCTTGGTCTGTAAACAATCACCCCAGTCTCTGCCTCTGTCTTTACATGGCCTTCTTCCCTGTGTTTCTATGTCTCTGAGTCCAATCTCCCTCTCCTTTCTCTGATAAAACACCATTCATTGGATTAAGGCCCCCCCTACTCCAGCATGACTTTATCACAAATTCATTACATCTGCAAAGACCCTGTTTCCAAATAAGGTACATTTACAGGTTCTGGGGGTTAGGACTTGAACACATCATTTTTCAGAGACACATTTAAACATCCTACAACCTGCCTTTTATATTGAGCATCTGCATTAGATTTCATTTAACGAAGGCATTCAATAACTAAAATAAAGCATTCTACAACTAAAATCAAGTTTGTAAAATATGAGAGGGATCGTGACTGAAATCTTCCTGTTCACAGAATCTTCACTGAGCCTGAATGCCAGCTTAATTAGAGCCTTTTGAGCAGAAAATTGCCCCTCTAACAACTCTTTCTCTTAGGTTCTGTCCGAAACTTTGGCCTGATATAAAAGTTAGTATTCAATCAGAGAAGCAGAACCTTGTAGGAGCTGGCTTAGCTCTCTGGAAGTCTGTCCTCTTCACGTCTGATGCTGAAGCTTGAACACTATGGGATGGATAACGAGGAAGGGGAGATGGATATAAAGTGGAAAAGAACAAGAACAAACTAGATCCCACAGACTTGAGCTGGAGCCCATGAGAGCAGACCAAAACCAGTACAGGTCCACGACCATCTCTTTGTTGGTGTCGGTGTCCCGTAGAAGTCAGAGCCCATAGTCGTGGAGCTAAACCCACACACCTGCCTCAGGAGTCTGAGAAGTTAAGCTGGATTGAGGGAGAGTAAAGCCATGGCCATCCTGCCTGCTGTCTTACACCCAGGAGTTGAGCGAGCAGGTAAGTGACAATAGGATGAGCAATGAAATGGCTGCTTTCCCACTAGAGTTTCCCTGAGGTCCACCCTAACTGGAAACATGAAGGAAAACAAATCCTGAGGGGTAAAGTTCAGCCTAGCCAAGTAGGCACATTATAAAACTGCCATGTCTAAATAAGGGCTCCCTCTGCCAGACTCTTAAAACTCCCTGTCCCTCTCTCACTGGACTGTGAATTCAGCACCAGTGGTGAGGTCTTATCTCCCCAGCACCACGCTGTGCCCAGTACCTAGGATTCAGTATTAGGTGTCTCCTGCATGATAACTGAATTACACAGAATTCCTAAACCATGAGGAGACTTAGAACTCCAACACAGATACCAAAATAATACTTAGTACTTCCACTAGACAAGATTCAGTAAACCTCTACTGAGTGTTTACTGTGTGCTAAGAACTATGCTATCATAGACAATGACTCTTTAATTCAATGGCAATCCTATAAGGAAAGTACATGTGTCTCTCTCCTTTCAGATAAAGAAATTAAGCTCCAGAGAAGGTCAGTCACGTGTTTGAGGCCACATATTTCGAGAAAAGCAGGCGTAGATTTAAATCTAAATCTCCTGATGCCACGTCCACTTCTGGCTCAGAACTGGCTAAGAAACCTACGCCTTCAGGGCAGCTTTCAGACAATGTTTAAAATATCAGCAGCATAACTCATAGAGGAGAAAACCTAATCTGACTTTGAAGAACTGGCCCCTGCTCTCAGTGGTGTGCTGAAGGAAGCGGAAAGTGTGGTGCCAGAGGCAATTAACCCTGAGTAACAAGAACTTCTGTGGAACCTAACAGGCCAAGTGCTAGAGTGGCTATTTCAAAGGGAAAACGATGAACTTGCAGATGAGCTCCTGCCACCCTTCCAAGCTCTTCAGACCTGGCTATGACCCTCCCTGAAGCAATCCCATGATTAAATCAGCTAATAAGAGGTGCTGTCTAGAGGACTTCACTAGAAAGAGGTGACAAGCAGTCAATGGAGGGTGAGGGAAAAGGGGGGAGGGGTGGGAAATAGGAAAGAGAGCCAGAAGAACAGTTCTGACTGTGACAGGCTTCCAGGTAGGGAGGCTGAATGAGATTCAGGAAAGAGAAAGAAGATTGGCCCGTGATGAGCCCAATGGGTTGGGTGAGCTAGGCAGGGGTCTGAAATATCAGTTCCAGAATCGTAGTTCCTAGTCCCCTCAGCAGACAAAGGAGGCAGAGGATTATCAGGGCATTTGGACTTGGGGACTGAGAGTTATTGGAGAAGTAACAGATCTAATCTTAAAATAAGTTCAGTTAGAAGAAAATGACAAAGTAGAAGGGAAAACAAAGAGGGCTTGTCAGAATGCTAAAATCATCTGTGAAAAAAGGTAAGTTTCTCTGGCAAGACCAATCGAAAAATAAAAGTAGAATGTGCAAATAAATAAAAACAAAATAAAATAGGAAAACTGGCTAACTATGGGCGGGGCGTGGAAAGAGGTTAAAATGATTCTAGCTTTTTTTCGTCCTCTTTGCCAAGGCATGTTCGGGCACCAATCCATGGAGGCTCTCAGCCCTTCTGAGGGTCTGCATAAGATTCCGAAGCTACGCGCCCTTTCCATGTATGGCACATGAGAACCACCTAGCCACCTGCGTTCCACAAGCAAAGCGCAGGGGGTCAGGAACTGTCTGTGCTTCCCTGTCTCCTATTTCCCACTAATCCCACCACATGATCATCCCACACTATGGAGGAAGGTGTCACGTGGAGGGCTTTTCTGGAAGCCTCTAAGAAGGTGCGCCTTCCAGGGAAGCCTAGAGAAAAGAAACACTTGTGCCGATGTCCTCAGGGGCAAATCTGGGTGTTCCTATGACCCCTTTACCTTCGCTGAGGTTGGGTATTGCAGGGGCTGGGGAGGGAAATAAGAAGCAAACACTTTTCCTCTAGCTTTTTTAGCCCCACAAAACTTTCAGGATGAAAGAAGGAAGTTTTTCCTGGGTTTTTTTTTTTCTGTCAGGTCAAGATCTCCCCCAGATAAACCATGATCTAGTCCACGAGGCCCACCTTTTCGTATATGAAAGAAATAGAAATAGGAAGTTGAGAATTTTTTTCTTTCTTTATAATTTCTGTACTTCTATTTTCTTGTAGCCACAAATATTAACTCTTTGAATGCCCACTGTCATAAGAATACTAACCATACCATTTCATCTTTCTGAAAACTAGAAAAATGCCTCAGGTATACTAGAGAAAAACAGTCATATACATGAGGATATACAAAAAAAAGACATTCACATTTTTAAATAAGGCTAAACCTATTTAAATTAGAATGTAATTAAGCACGGATTTGAGATCACTGACACTTTCACAGTAATTCTTCCCATTTAAAACTCTGACATAATTCTTCATTTATTCAGTTTTATTCACTTCTTTAATTCTAGTTTTTTAGATAAAAATTATACTTTAAATAAATATTATATTTTAAATAAATTATTGCTTTCTGCACCCTGCTCATTTCTTCCACATTTAATTCCTTCTTCCTGAAGTTCCTTCTGAATGTCTGTGAGTGTCAAAATCTGTTTTCATTTTTCCCGAGGATATTTTTACATTGCTCTCACTTTACTTTTGAATGGTAATTTAGATGTGCATAGGATTCTATGTTGATGCATAATTTTTCTCAATATTTTGAAAACAGTATATTTCACTACCTTCTGGTCTCTATTTTTTTGCAGTCGAAAGGTTTGATGTTCAAATTATCATGTATTCGTTTCCATAGTCTTTCTTCCTAATTACTTCTAAAATCTTCTTCTGGATTTTGCTGATCCACAGTTTTATTAGCATGGGGCTAGAGTGATTTATTTCTACTTATTTAGATCAGAACTTATTTCAAACCCAAGATTTCATGCCTTCCATCAATTCTAGTAAATTTTGCCATTCTCTCTTTGGACTTTGCCCTACGCATTCTTTCTCTGCTCTCTTTTTCTAGAACACCTATTAGTTGCCTGCTGTGTTTTTTTAATTATATCTCTTAAATATTCATTTGTATTTTCCACTTTTTTCCTCTTTGAATATCTTACCCAGATTAATCATCCAGCACATTCACTCTCCTTTTATAAGTATCTCACCTGCTTTTCTCATTGTCAGTGGGATTCTTGATGCCTAGAATTACATGTTTTCATGTCTTTACGTTATAGTGGATACTCTAAAAGAAACTCCCTGTTTTTTTCTTAGTACCTTATTTTTTTTTTTCAGTCTAACACTAACACTTCTATCCATGTTAAGAATGCTTTTTATAGTCTTTCTTCAGATTGTTTTATTAGAATTTCTTGGGATTCTAATCTTCCTGTTGTCTGCTAACTATAACTCACAATGAACCACCTATTTGTGTGTGTGTGTGTGTGTGTATGTGTGTGTATGCACGCGCGCACGCATGTGTGATTTTAAATTGAGCTCATCTTCAATGATGACTGGCATCTATGAAATAATGCCAGTGGTCCGAGGTATGGAAGTGTTATTTCAGAGAGGTCTTCGATTTACTTTTACCAGGCATCCAAGAGATATCTTAGCTGGGAAATAATTTCTCAATATCATAGTTACAGGCCTCATGAGTAGTGTAAATTTCAACTCCAGGCTCACACAAGGAGCAAAATCAATATTTGATTTCTCAGGGGAGTTTTTTTTTTCCTCCAAGGACTCAAAGACAGCTGTCTTTATCCTCTCAAAATGTGTCCCTTTGTTAGCAATTTCATTTTTTCTAGTCTATCCCTTGCATGAAGGGAGATGTCCTTCAAGAATCCCTGCTTCCTGGAGAATTCTGTTTCTCTACTTACCGTACCTAGGTATCAATCAATCCTCATTGCCTGGGGCTGCCAGTATGTTAAAAGCCAGCTCCTGGGCTGTTGAATCCATAGCCTTGAATTAATTCACTTAGCAAAGGGCAGCAGCAACATCAGCTCACCCGCTTACCACTTTGGTTTTGAGTGTCTTTGCCTTGTTCGCCTCCTGGGGATTTTTCTTTCTTGAGAATTTAGCTAAGAATTTACATTTCCCCCCTTATATTTAATCCAGCATTTCCAAGTGTTTGTAGCATAAGGGGGTTCAAGTGTCTTGGTTTACCGTAGAAGTCCATGTTATTTTTCTTAATGAAAGCTTCATAAATTTCTTGGTAAATGTATTTCTGTTTGTTTGCTTGTTTTTGTTGGTGTTTTGTTGATTTGAGGATTTAGATCTTCCATATTTTTATTACTATTATTTACCCTTTATTGCTTATATATAGAAAGAGTACTGATTTTTATACATGTTTAAACCATTAATATTACTGCATATTGCTAGTTTAAATAGATTATTAAGTAATTACCAGGGAGATAAATGTATTTAATACAAAAATGGAAATTGTATATTCTTTATTTTTCAGTCATTACACTGTGTATTATTTTCAATTTTGCATTGTGTGACTAAAGCTTACATAAAAATATTTTTAAATAGCAAAAATAATGGGGATTCTTGTCTTCATTTTGAGTATAAATACTTCTGCTTTTTCAAAGTTTTCCATGGTACTTGGTTGAGAGAATGTCTTTGTCATTTTAAGGATAAAATTTCCTATTCCTAGCAGAGAGAGTTTAAAAGTCAAAAATGGCTATTGAACCATCCCTGTATTTTTATAATAGATTTTTCTGAGTCTTGATACCCAGGTCTTAAAACAGTATGTTGCTGGATTTGATCGGTGGCTATTTTATTTTGAGATTTTTTACTTTTAGATTATAAATGACTTTGATCAGATATGACCTGATATTTCTTCTCTTCCCCCTCTCTTTTCTTCCTTTCAACCTGCCTGCCTCTCAGCTTGCTTCCTTTCTTTCTGCCTTATAGTTAAAGGGCTTCAAACACTGTCTGACCAGTGTTTGAACACTATACATTCTACTTCCTTCATTTTGTCTTTATTTTATCTTACCTTTTGACTTAGAAATTATGATTATTTAATTAAATTAATTTGTAGATGTGTCAATTTTTCTACATTCATGAATGTAGAAAACCAACAGATGTTGGAATATTTGTTTAACAATTAGAAAAACTATCAGAAAAATTATATTGGCCCAGTGGATTTTTTTTTAATTGAAGCTAAAACTTTCACACTTATTAAAATTATCTTCAGGGGTTTATTTTTTAGGTTTTCTACTACTTTTTGAATAAATTCTGGTAACTTGTATTTTCCTCTAAATAGTAAAAGTTTTACTGTGACTATGAAAATAATAGTTTAGATCTCAATGTGTTATTCCCTTTATTCAGATATTACATGACCAAAGATGAAATTACTAACCTGACCCAAGTCCACTACTTCTATTTATTTTTTAAATATAGTCACCCTGTTGTACTTTATTTTCTATTTTTCATGCTGTACTTTATTATTCACTTTTAATCAATTTTGGTAAATGTTTCTTCTTTTCCTTTTGTCTTTATCAAGTTTTTTCTTTGTATAATTTTAAACTTGGTTGACAATTAGAATTTGTGTATCTTAAAACCTATATAAATAAAATCCTTTTCATCCTTTCTTTTCTTGAATTATTTTGATTGTTAAAAATAATATAGTTTCTGATTTTCTTTTACCTGTATTTGCATAACTTGTATTTTAGTCAATCATTTTTTTCTTCTTACTGAGTCACCTTTACATATGAGTGGGGTTCTTTTCACAATTGAGACTTGCTCAATACAAACATTTAACCAATTTGCATTTGTTGTAATAACTGATATACTGCTATTGTGTTTTTAAATGTTATGGGGGGGGTTTCATGTGCTCTATTCACTTTCATATTTTAGTATTTGAGCTGAGTCCTCTATTGTTTTAAAATAGATAAGTAATGGTTACCTTAATATAAAATACAACTTAAGTGTACATTTCTCCAATTTTCAACATTAACAATAAATCCATAATTATTAATTCTCTTTGTAAAAATAAAAATTTCACATTTTTATTTTTTAATTTAATTTAATTTTAATTTTATAATTCATGCATGTAAAGCCAGAGTGACTACATTGTTGTGGGGTGGGAGTTTAATGTCTACAAATAAAAATCTACCTTAAATTTTCCAAAATTCAACATCTTTATCCTACCTATCTTTCCCTCTTCACATTACTGGATTTAGTTAAGAACTATGTTTTACATTTAGTTAATCACTACCACGTTTTTACAATATATGTCTAAATTTATAAAGGCTAATGATATATGAGCTTCATTTTATTACTAAATCATATACCCGTTTCTGAGTTTAACTTTAATCCTTTTACCGAATGTATTTTCCATTTGTAAGTACTTTGCTTTGTGTAACCTTCTGATTGGCTAGAGCCCAGGTCTTCAGAATTAATTCTGTGTATTGTGTGGATCGTCAAGATGTCTCAAGGGTTCTATGGCTATAGGCAGTTTTAACATAATCACTTTTCAAACCTTCAAATTCTACATGAACCTTTTTCTATAATTGATCTGCTTGAGAACTTACCTCTCTGTGAGGTTTCACACAGGCTCTCCTTCCCACCTCCCTTTTACACTCATCTTCTGTCATATTCTCCAATGACTGGTATGACCCTAAAGTGCTTTTCTCCAAAATACAAAACTCTTGGTCATGAAACATATGGGTAACTTAAAATATCTGGTAACAGGGGAGCTCATTTAAGCAAGAAATGATAAACTCTCACCTTCTGTCCATCTTATTAAGATACTCTTCCAATAAAACTATTTTTTGCATTTCATATTTTTTCAAATATTTTAATGTATTTATGTTTTGGGATCATGTGCTCCCTAATATTAATTATAATAATAAATTAATCCAGACTAAATCATTTAACCTTTAGTTTAGAGCCATAATCTCAGGAAATAAAAATAAATAAATTTGTATTTATGTATGTCTATTTGACTGCAGAGAAGTATAACAGGGAAATTTTTTATATACTTTCTATAATCATTAAGAAGTTATAATAGTCATTAGTCTATGTAGATTATATTTCAGTAAAGCTGACTTTTTTAAGTTTATATTTACTTTTTACATCATTTGCACCTATTCCAACTTACAATGCAAAATAATAGTGCCATGTTAAAATATGTAAAGACATTTTAGACAATAGACAAATTTTTAAAAATAAAGACCACTGGGTTTCACAAAACATGAATGCCTAAGAATGTATTTGTGTTGCATGTTTCTGCTGTAACTACAGCGAATAACAACTTAGCTGCATATAGAATTTCTGACTCATGTTGTCCTTCATAATATTACAGTTCCTGCTCCATTACCATCTGAAGTTTGGTTTTGTGGTAGAGAAAATGTAATCACACTAATCCATTTAGGGAACTTGATTTTATTTGTTTTCTACATGGATACATGTAGGATGTTTCCTTTGCCCTTAAAATCAAATTTTCAATAGAACAAATCTGCTAATCACTTTTTTAATTAGTTTTTCCTAGAGTTCCTTTCCATTTGAAAATTGAGAGTTATTTTTTAAATGCCATTTCCTTTTTATTGCTTCCGACCCATTTTTTCCGGTTCCTGTTATGGAAACCCAAAATATCTGCACATTCGACTTCTATTCTCTGCCCTCCGTATCTGTCAACTTAGAGTTTATGATTTTAATTTCTGTTGCTACAAGTTTTAGGAGAAATTCTTGAAATTTTCCTCTACATAACTGATTAAATTTTAATAGAGCTTATTTTTGTTCTTTAAGACTTATTTTGTTCTTTAAGGCTAAATCTAAAAATTTAGATTTTGCCATGGCATTTTCAGCATTCTTTATTTTCTCTAGTTCCCTGCTGTAGTTTTACCTTTCTCTCAATCAGCTTCATTAGTTTCTCAATCTTGTGTCTTATTATATTGAATTTTATTAAAAACTCAAAGCAGAAAGAGCAAAACATTTACTTCAGTTTCTGCTTTTCCTCCACCCGCCCAGAGTTTTGTTCTTTTTTATGTTGTACATCATTTTGAATAGATATTTTCTGTTATTGTTTTTTACAGTCTCATTCTTGAATGGTAAAAGATCTTTCAAGACCAGATTTTATCAAAAGAAAGGGTAGTCGAAGATATTCGACTTTGGATTGTCTCACTGTCCACCTACCATTGTTAGACAATTCCTTTCCGACTATAAGATGTAGGTCAGGCAGGTAGAATTGTGTATGGCCTGAGCAAAGATGCCTGGGAGACTTGGGGTGAGGGCCCAACCTGAAAGCACTTCCGGTGAGAGGAAGTGTCTCTGCACATCCTTGTGTTTCCTGAAAGGTGCTATGGGGCCATCAGTCCAAATGGGTTTTCTTTTTGAATTGATCAATATTTCAAGCAACCCTGTCCTTTAGCTTTGAACCAAAGAAGCCCTGGCACCTAGCATCTTTCTGTATGGAGGCATCTTGTACTATGTGTTACTCATACGTGGGGGATCTTCCATAGTTAGTGTGGGTGCATGTCAGTGCTCCCCAGTTGTCATGAGCATCATCCTCACAGTCAACCATTACCATTTTGAATTAAGAGACAGCAGAAGTTTCTTCAACACTCTTGCCAGGCCATCAAGGCACTTACTCAAGAGAAAATGTAGGGGTCCGATTTTCTGCCCTCCTTCAGTCTGGCCCTAGCTTATTTGCAGCAGTAATAACTTCTTGAAACTTCTGTGGATGATACTTTCTGTAGTTTTTAGGCACAGGTTTTTATTTTATCTTTTTTTTAATGATTTCTTTATATTTTTAAAATATTTCTTGCCCTGACTGGTGTGGCTCAGTGGGTTGGGCGCCATCCCACACACGGAAAGATCACCAGTTTGATTCCCTGTCAGGGTACTTGTCTGAGTTGCGGGCCAGGTTCCCTGCAGAGGGTGTGCAAGAGGGAGCCAACTGATGTTTCTCTCTCACATCGATTTCCTCTCCCTCTCTTTCTCCCTCCCTTCCCCTCTCTCTAAAAATAAATAAATAAAATCTTTTAAAATATGTTTCTCAAACACATAAGCCAGGATTGGAAAATGGAGCATTTGGTGTCTAATTTCAAAACTCCCTCCAACTCAGAACTTTGCTTATTACTTTAAGTATGGGTAATTGAAAGGTTAGGTGAAAAATAAGAAGAGAAAATGGTGACCAGATGAGAGCCTAGAAGCACTGCTATAACTCTGACAAAAATGTGATGTGATGTTGAAAAGAGTTACGCAGACCTCCAACCAGGGCTCTGGTCCCAGCTGTGCACCGTGTGTAAAGTGCTTTTATCTGACCTCCACGTAACTGACTCACTGGATTAAGATGCTGTCTATCCCTCAGAAAAACACTGACTGATTCCCTCCACACCCTGAGTTCCTGAAGCCAATAGGCTGCTCCCTAGCATGCTGTACATAACTGTTCTCATCACTTAGGTGCACTTGTACGCACACCTGTTTGTGCAAATTCCACTTATTTTTTATGATATGCCTAATAAAATATTGTACGATCAATCAAATACAAACATAAGAGAACATTTTGTTTCTGTGAAAACTAAGTTAAATGTTTTGGAAAACTCTGGAAGGATTGTTATATAGAGAGTGAATTAAGAGTAAGCAAGACAATTCTAATGGATCAGATAACTTTAACAGTAAAAATCTAGAAGGAGCCTTGTTTCGAATTGCTTTGACTGTATTATTAAGTTACAGACCCACTTTAGGGGAATCAAAAATAAAGTCAGAACTGATGAATTATGGAGATGTTTATGTGAGAAAGATGATTCAGAAATCTAGTTAAAGGAGCATATATAAAAGAAAGACTTCGTTGTTAAAAATTATGAACTAATTGTCTTAGTCCATGCAGGCTGCTCTAACAAAATACCATGGACTGGGCGGTTCATAAACAACACGTATTTATTGTTCACGGTACTGGGGTCTGGGAAGTCCAAGACCATGGTGCTAACAGATTCGGTATAATGGCCAGCAAGGGCCCATTTCCTGGTTCACAGATGTGTTTTCTTTCTGTGTCTTCACACAGTGGAAACAACTAAGGATTTCTTTGGAATCTCTTAAATAAGGGCACTAATCCAATTCATGAGGGCTCCATCCTCATAACTTAAAGATCTCCCAAAGGCCCACCTCCTAATAATATCACCTTTGAGGGTTAGGATTTCAACATATAAATTTTGAGGGGATACAAACATTTGGACCACACCACCACTTTACATTTATTTTGCTGGCTATCGTGATTGCAGCTTACAAGAGTCCCAAGGCAGTGCTCACTGTGCTGGCCTTTCACTTTTACTCCCCAGTTCATATTCTCTCTCTCTCTCTCTCTCTCTCTCTCTCTCTCTCTCTCTCTGTCTTTCTCTCTCTCTCTCTCTCTCCCCCTGTCTCTCCACCCGCCCTCTCATCTCCACCTGTGTCTTTCACAGTCCCTGTTTCTGTCACTGATTCAGTCTGTTACCTTTGCTGTCTATTTCTCTGGATATAACTTGTATGTTTTCCCTTCTTCCACTTTGTCCCTCAGAGCCATGAGATGATCATCCCGTGTTTCAGATACTACAGAGTGACTAATGGAGCATGAGTAGTAGACTGACCATGTAATCTTTGAGATACCACAAAGCCTACAGGCATTTGCTGGTGAACCACTATGAAGCCAGGTTCTACCACCCGTGTCTGATATTCCAGCTCTCTTATTCCAAATGAGACCTTCATTTTTGGCTGATACCCAGAATTCAGACCTGGAAGGTTTTGAAGAGTAGACACAGAGGAAACATATACTAGAAACTCTGTTATCAGAATCCACATTGTTTGACAAAAAGTCTGTATCACCACGGAATCATGAGATAATACAAATTTACTTCAAACACTCCATTTTATTGGTGTGGTTAAACCTGGGAAACAGTGTCCTTGAGGAAAGACTGCCCTTTCTCCAGTGGCCTTAGTTGGAAACGGAATCCTCAGCTGGACAGACCAGACTCTGATTTACCCTAACTCAAGGATCCAAACACATTGTTTTTCAATCAAGGTGTCTGGCTTTGAAGAAAGAGTGTAGGATGTGGAATAAGACAAAATTTCAACTATAAGACCTTGGGGAAATTCTTTTACTTCTCTCACACTCCATTTTCTCATCTATAAAATGAACATATCTTATCTCATAGGGTGGTTGTGATGATCAAATGAGATTAAGATATATACCGTGCCAACCTATTGGTTTGGCCACCCAATAAAATTTTTGCAATAAATCCTGGGAGAATTTTCCTCTCTCCAAGATTATGGCTACTCTAGACCCTAAGCTATATGATCACTAAAGTCCAAACACTGAGATTCACTGCATACAGATATTAGCAACATGAAAATGTACTGGGTCTAGGGAGGCATTGCAATTGAATCCAGGTTATGGTTTGAGCCTGTGTTACATGAAGGCTTCGGACTGACCATGCAATAGTAAGAGTTTTCCCTTCAGACTCTTTCAGGGATAGGTATAGTAAAATGAACACCACATCATTATAGAGTGGTAGGGATTTGGGATGGAATCTTCCCCTTCCTCCCTACACAACTCTACACAAAGATGATGCCCTGGATGAAGAAAATCATTCTACTGTCAAGAGCATGTGAGCAACTGTGCTGCCTTGATGGAAAATCCCAGACCCTTTTCTCTCTCAATACACACACACACAACACAACACAACGCAGCATCTTTTCAGTTGTGGAAATAAAAATGCCTCTTCGAAATGAGTTCATGTGATAGTAGGGCATAGTTAAGCAGATGGGCTTTGGAGTCAGACGTATCTGGGTTCTGCCATTTAAATTGCTGGGTGACATTGGGAAAGTCATTCAATCTCCCTGAGCCTCAGCCAAGTGTCAGATAAGACTAAAAATACCAATTTTGCAGGGTATTGTTTACACAAAGTGATATCCCAGCATTTGGTTCACAGTTCTTGGCACACCTAGCAAATAGCCAATAAGAAGGTGCAGTGGTAGGAGTACTAGAATACATGCAGGTATTGCTGCTGCCGTTGCCTGACCTGGAGTTTAGGCACCACTTCCCCAGACAGTGAGGGATGAGGAGAAAACAGGCAGCTCTAAACATGGTATTGTCCCAGAAGGAAGGCTCACTGGGCTTTCTCTCCTTTTGCCTCCTCTTTCAAAGAAGAGTAATGAATGCTTGTATGGTCTCCACAGAATGGGAATGAAATCTGCACCAGGTCTCTGTGCCTACCCTCCATCCCAGGGAGCCCTGGCAACCTCACATGCTTCGTGAGCCTCACACCAGCATTTGGGATTCTGAAATGGAAATGATGGATGACTTTCTTCTTCACCCTGGCAATCTCAGCCCTTCCAACAGCTCCAACAGCTTCTAGTCATAACCCTGTGATTTGAGAACAATGAATCTTAATATAATTGAGTTAACTGTATCATTTTTAATGTAAGACAATCTTGATTACAGCCAAAGGGCACCATTAATACGCTCAAGGAATGGCCGAGATTTTAGCATGTGAATGTTGTACAGAAAATAGAACTAATTAGCACTAATTTAATTCGAAGATTAAAGAAAATTCTCCTTTTAATTTTTAATTTAAGACAAACCATTTTACTCTGAACAAAGAAAGAATAATAAGTACATTTTTTTCCATCTGAAAGGCAATTTTTACTTTTGCATTATTACACTAACATGGGACTGTGGGAATCCTGACCCCATTAGAGATCAAATAATCAGCATTTAATTATTGACAGCAAATTAATATTTAATAAAGACAGAAGGGTTCTGGTATATGAAAGAAAGACACCAAGGTTCTGCTGACCCAGAAACGTCCAGAAGGTCTCTTAGTCAGAACGTGATCTTCTTGCTCAGGGTAACAAGTTGGGATCCCCAAAGGGTCGTGGCAGTTTATTTCCATCCCAACTACCAAGACAAGAAGCAGGAATCCCAGGGTCTGAGCAATCGCCCCTTTCAGTTCCTACTCCACCCCCCACCAGTTCTCCCTTAATCCAGCACTTAAGCTAAATAATACATCGAATGTCATAACCAAAAGGAGGACAGTCATAATAAAAAAATAATAGAAGAAGCAGCCAATCCTCCTTTTTATTCTGCAAAATAATACTGACTTTTCTTTGCTGTGGGACTGCTTGTCAGGGATAATTTCTAACCAAAGAAGACATAATGGATTTACAGTGAAACTCTGATGCTTTCCCACAGCCTCAGGAAGATTCTAAAGATAAGCACTATTACATTAGCAGCCCAAATAAAGCTAAGGAAAAGCTGTTAGCAGATTACCTGAGAAAGCTGGAGCTGTGTGCAGAAAATGGCCCATGGATGACCTGGTGTGGGCTCTAAAAACCTGTCTGCAAACCCATCCAATCTCAGCAAGTTAAATCAGACCAGGCCTTCCCTGGACCTGTTGAACTGATGGCAACTACCATGAAGTGAAATACCCTTGAACCAGGATGTGAGACTGAATATTCACCAGGGGCTGACTGACTACAGGCCTCAGACCCTCAAATTATTTTTCCGGTAGCCCCTTTCAGAGCTTACCATTTGAGCACACAAGGCAAATCCAGCCTAACTACTTGGAGATACCAAGTTCGACTGACTTGCTGGGTCTGGATTAAGGTTGAGGAGTTTTCTCTGGCCAGTTCCACCCCGGCCTCTGGTGGCGCTCCACACCACAACTCTCCTGAGCTCCACGGCACAGACACTGCACCACCGAGATCTCCACGAGGGTGAGCAGGAGGGTGTGCCTCCAGGAGGGTGAGCCTCACACTCCTCCATGTCAAAAACTGAGCTGCTCTACACTCCTCTTATAAACTGAAAATATAAAGCATATTCTCCCCAGTCTCTTTGAAACACTTCAATCCCTGTCTGTGGGAATCACATATTTAAAATGATGAAAAGTCTTCATACTGCATCCCTTCCAAGATATGGGATGTTGCCTAGAAAGAGTTTGTTCTCAGTTGTACTGAGTTGTCATCTCAAGGCTTCTTCTGCATGGAGTCTGTGTGTCTGTGAATGGATCGAGTCTCTGAAAAGAACTCCATTTAGAGAGTTAACATAGTGCTGTGCAGAGTGCCTGGGTACACACCATACCTCAACACCATTTATCAGCTGGGGGACGTGGCCAAGCCATGGGACCTCTCTAAAGCCTCACTTGTTTCATCTATAAAATGGGCATAGTCCCAGGTAGATTGAGTTAATCCACGTGAAGTGATGGCACATACCAGTGCTACAGTTCATACATGCAAGGTCCAGAGGAGACCCAAAAGATATTCTGTAAAACAAAACCAAACCAAAGAGGGTCTCACGTTGCTTGGTGTAGGTACATAAGTTCTGCCCCACATGTGGCAGGAGTCTTTGTAGACTGTATCTCATTTAGGGGATTCTTTTCCTTCATTACTAGGGAAGTAGACTTCTTCCTCCAGGAACTACAGTCAGTCCTTAGAAGATGTTGGTTTGAACCTGAGTCAATAGTAACCTGCTGGGTAATGAATGAATTATCCTACTAAAACCTCCCTGGGTCTTACTTTAAAGAATTTATAGAGGGAAAATGTACAACTTAGGATCACTGCATCCCAAATATCTGTTATTGAGGGAAGAGGGATGGATTTTGGCACCAAGTTAACCCTGTTAGTAGGAATGGGGTATTAGCTCAAAAGGAATGACCATTCCCATGGGTGGGATTTAATAAAAGAGGTACCTTCTCAGAGCAGAGAAATCTTAAAGGCAGGGAACTAAACCAGATTGCGCCCACAAGGGGACCCTCCATGGAGGAGTAAACTTCTTCTGCGCACAGATTTAGGTCAGAGGTGAATGGAGCAGGGAAGAGAGACAAATTCATGATGTTAAGATAGAAGAATCAACATGGTTGGTGGATGATAAGCAATTTATAATAGTTCTTATCAGGAGTTTCAATTCCATTTATTGCTTCCAACTCATCAGTAAAATCTGAGGTGACCATGCAGCAGTGTGCGAGTTTAGTGTTGAGAACGAATGGTTTGTGCCAAACAAGCAAGTGCAACTTAACCCCACTCACCCATGTCAGAGAAGTAGGGTTCCAGTTAGGAGAACAGGTGGTAATTGGCACCAAGTACAACATGGTATCAGTTGAAACAGAAAGCAGCTTCAGGAACCCAAGAAAGTAAGTGGCCATCAGAGGGACAATTCAGACAATTCAGTTTTATGTGAAGGTACAATACACAAGCTCCCAGTGTATGCCAGAGAAAGGGATATTTGAGGTGGGGAAGGGGAAGCCAGTTTGAGACTACACCTCTCCTGTGTTTCCCATTGTAATGAACGGGCACCCAGTCAACATGTCGAATAGCTGAAAGTCATCCATGACTCCACTCTCCCCCATTCGTAACCACTTCTAGTCATTGGTCAAGTACCACTGATTGTTCTATTTTAGCATCATGCATTTGTCCCTCTTTTCTCAACTCACCTCTCATCTGAATTAGACCCCATCGTCTTTTACCTCAATTTTATCAATAGCCTTACACCTTGAGCCCACTTACCATGAATTTGTAATCATTAAGCTAGAGTGAAATGTGACTGCCCATGCCTCACTCCCTCATTCTCCACAAAAGGCCAAATCCTGACTCTGAGCCGGCGATGTGGCAGAGGTTGGGTAGGGAATGGGTAGGGTGGGGAACAAGCCTGTATGTGGAGCTTTCTGAGAGCTGTTGGCTCATATAGAGTTTCCAATACCAAGAGAATTAATATACTATGACAGAAAATGTAGGATGACTTTCAGCAATTTAATGACCTAAGCCTCAGTTGCTTCATCTCTAAAAATGGGATAATACTAGTACTTACTTAGAGCTATGATGAGGTGCTGAATGGGAACTGGTAGACAGAGTGAACAGCTCATACCCTTGGGTATGTGCCCAAACCCAAGAGCCTTAACACTGATATGCTTATTCTTGCCAAACTTAGATACCTTGTATCTTATTTCTACCATTTCCTCATTGATAAGCTATACAAAGAAAGTTAACACCAAGCAATTACTTTAATTTAAAATACTCTCTGTCAGGTCTAATTCCTTTTTGTAGAAACTAAGCAAGGAATTAGTTACATAGAATCGCACAGCAGGTGCGCTTAAGAAGTGTATGTATTGTGAGTATTAGAATTGGGGGGTGATAGCTGGTTGCCTGGCAGTACTTTGTCTGCCTCTCTGAGAGCTGACTTTATAGTATTTGAATAAAGCAATATGAATTTAGGATAAGAGAGCAATTGGACTAAAACTCTGGGGTGCTTTGATGGATCCCAACGCCCTCATAATTAGAATATGGAGGCCCAAAGAGACCAACTATTGGCTTGAGGCTACCCAGAGTAAGAGAGCCAAGACACAGCTGCACTATTTCAGCCAGTCTGAGGTTTTCATTGGGGAACCCTCCTTTCCCCGAACTAGGACCTATGAAAATTAACTAATGAGGGAAACTGAGAAAGCACCAACTCTGGATGCTAGGTGCTGGATTGTGCTCGGCCTGAGGCAGGCTTACACTCCATGCTCTCTAAGGACACCCTCCGTCCCGAGGCTCTGTCTCTGGAGAGCTCCCCTGACATATTCCCATGCGATCCAATAGCAAAGACAAAGGAGAAAATGGGGACTGCATCTGGAGGACTCCCAAATAGTCACTTCTAAGGCAGACAGTCTCCCGGGTCCAGAGAGTGCTTTTGGAAAACCCTAATTGCCAATGCCTTTTCCCACAAAATCCAGCTCCAAAGCCAAGAGAGGCCTCATACTGCCCCAACACCATTTTCACCAATTTCACTCTTGCATGAAGTTTCATTTGTATCTGGGATAAGCTCAGGCCTAAAGGGGACAAGTATAAAACTCTGTAGTTAATTACCAGTGTTTGCCCAACTGCTGCTAAGGAATGTGTAAGGCTCTCTAAAGACGGGACACTATTTTAATTCAGTGTTCATCTTCTTCTTGCTCTAACCCAGGAGCCTGTAGCTTACATAGATCACTGTACTCTTTTCCGCTGTCAATGCCCTATTAAAGTCTCATGGGCCTGTGTACCCTCAGATCTATTCCTTGCCCTTTGGGGTGGGACTCTGGCCTGGTATCACATGGATGCTGACTCTTGCAAGCTATCTTTCCCGTGTCCTCTCTCATCTAGCTTCCAGATGGATTTGGCCAATGGGAGGCATTGAGGGAGACTGGAGGGCAGGAAGGGCAGGTGTTTGTCTGCCTCAGGGGGCTTCTCTTGCAGTAGCTGCTTTTCCTTTCTCACTCCAGCTTGCACAGGACAGGCCCGACTTGGTTCCAGGTTCTACTACGTGAGCCAAAATGCTGCCTCCCCCCTCTGTCCTTCCAGGCCCAGAGCAGTGGCGCCTCCCTCATTTTGCTAATCTCTGGTGACTGCACTGACCTCTGGCTTCTGATTGCTTCCAAAATTTCCTGTATTAAAGCTCACCCAGGATAAACACTTGAATGTTTTTTCTGATTAGGCAATAACTGATACACTCAGTCCCTGGTATTTGGCACATCCACAATATAATATTTGCATTTGTAGTCATTTAATTATATAGGTACCTAGGATACCCATCAAAAATTATTATAATTGCCCAGCCCACCTTTCTAAGGAAAGGGAGACGGGAAATGAACATTTGTTTAGTGCCTGTCTTATGCCAGGCTCTGTGGTAACCTTTCCATACATCACATTATTTAGTCCTTATAATAATATCATGTGGTAAGCTTTAGTATCCATATTTTTAAGAAGGAGAGAACTAAGGCCAAGAAATATTAAGAAGCTTGGCAAATGCTGTCACTGGTAGGTCTAAGCAGGATTTAGACACCAAACCTGTTGAATTTCCAAGCAAGCCAGCCTCCTTTCACCTACACTGGATTTCTTAAGGTGTTCTTGTTTTAGCTGTTTTTATTGTTGTTGTAGTTGGCACTCCAAACCACTGTGCAAATATAGCCTCATAGCGACCCCTATTTGATAAAATGAATAAAAGGCTCTGGCTGGAGTAGGAATGGACCTCAGACTTCACCCTCTCATCACCCCATCGCTGCCGTGGGCTTCAGGAGCTACTGTGCAGCCGCTCGCTCCTTGGCACTAAACTGACATCTGTTTGGCTCCCTTGCATCAGATCTCTCTCTTTGTCAACCCATCCTATGTCCAACTGCCCAATTAACTTTCCTAAATCTCATAGCATTGATCCCTGCTCAAAGAAGGCTTCCCTTTGCCTGCCAAATAGAGAACAAATCCCTCTTACTGGCATTGAAGATCCAGAACAGGTTCATCTTATCGTGGTCTAACCTTGTGGTTAACCCAAGGAAGAACTACTCCTGCATGCCAAACATTCCCACAGTTTTTGGTTTAATACTGTTCCACGTGATGTTTCTTCCTCATGTAATACTTTTCTGTGCCCTCCCATTGGCGCCTGTCACACTACCATCCATCCTTTGTCAACTATAATCCACCTTCTCCATGAAGCACCCCCAGTCTGTCCTAACTTCCCCTTTAGTTCTGGTCCTAACCACTTTTTGTGATAGTCTCATGATGTTCACTCATCATTATTTGTGAGCCTGTCATGTCATCACTTTAGAATTAAGAAAGATCTCTGTGTTCCCTGCTGTACCTATTTCATATTTGAGGCAATCAGTAAGAGCTTCTTAAATTAAACAGAGTTGATAATATTTAATTTAGTACCAGGCCAGAAAACTGCTCTCCCTTATACTGTAAACTATGGAAAGTTTGACATCCCTCCCACCCACCAGTGTCTTCTTTCCCCTCCTTGATGCCTCTCCCTCTCTCTTAGAGATCATCTGTCCCCCTACAGTTGATCAATAACAGCTTTGGTGGGTATGGAGGACAAAAAATGGTTTAGAAATAACCAAAACCTTGAAACTAGGAAAAGTCTTTCTCTAGGCTCCCCAAGGAGCATAGGTATCATCTGAGATTTCTAGCCCCAAGGGAAGGGCAACTGGTGCCCCGCTTACCCCTTCACACACCAGAGGCAGTGAGCTAACAATACCCTGTCTGTCACCTTCCAGTGACAGTCATTCTTGCTCTTAGTAAATGAATAAAGCCATCCTAGATGCTGGCCTCAGGCAGTCCAAGACGAGGTAGGGCTTGTCCTGCTTCTCCCACTTGCATGTTCACTGGATCACCCTTGAAAGTCTGACTAGTCCTACCGTCGTCTTGCAGCCTTCTTATCCCTGAATAAAATGCCCCATTACTAGACCTGGTCAGGTGGTTCAATCGGTTGGAGCATTGTCCTGTACACTGGAAGGTTACACTTTCAATCCCCAGTCAGGGCACATACCTAGGTTGCAAGTTTGATTTCCAGTCAGGGTGTCTGCTTCTCACAGCATCATGGCTTCCTCTGATACCACGGTCCCTATTCTCCCATCACAATGACGCACAACATTGCCTTTAGTTTGCCTTGGTACCAGCTCTCCCTCTGACCCTTTGTGACCTGTTAGCTTTGGATCCCACCATGGTCTAAGTATTCTCTTTCTCTTAGCACAGAGTCTCACAATAGAGAATTTGATTGGCTTGATCCAGTTCCTGAACTGATTCCCACTGGACCAATCATCTGTTGTCCGGGTCCTGTGGTACCTGCCCAGCCCTTTGGCAGGGGGCCCAGCTGAATTGTAATTTCAAAGATGGGTACCCAGTTTGAGATACTTGTAGGGATCTCTGATGAGACCACTAATCTTAGGAAAACACACTAGAAGGTGAAAGAAGGAAGTAAGAAAGGGAAGAAGGCAGGAAAAGAGAGTCGGGGGGAGAAGAGAGCAAATAAAAATAAAAAGTGTTAAACCTCTGCCATGTGCTAAGCATAGATTAAGCTCTTAAGCTTATATCATCCTATTTTAGCCCCACCGCAATTCTTCCAAGTAACTATTATCAGTTCCTCTTTTCACATTAAAGGATGAAATCTCAGAAGAGTAAACCAAGTCATCCTATAGTTAGTGGAAAAACAGCGATTTGAACTGGAAAATTTCTGACTTCAGGGCTGAGGTCGGATGATAGTTTCATCAGAGGTGGAAGCTCTATGTGATAAAGTTGAAGAAATAACATCAAAACACTCTTCCTTAAAACAACCAAAACAAAAGAGTGATTACTGAAGAATGGTAATTGATATCTCCCTGCACTGGTTACTTCTGCCTGATGGTTTAATCATTAGTAGTTCAGTGAGTTTCATTAGAGACCTATTGTGCTGCTGTTGGCAAAACAACATTGGCCTCTCATGTTCAATAATTAAAAGCAGGAAAAATAAACATTCTCTTTGGAGCCCTGAATGTATAACTAGCAGTGGTATATGATTTCTTTAATCAATAACTAGGCTATGTAGCCTGGTTTCAATGGTAGAGATGGTAAGCCTTCTTGTCTTCTAATTCCCCTTTCCTGATCTAAATTTACAAAATCCAACTGGACAGAAACTAGACTTCTTGGTAGCATCCTATCTGTAACCCTGCCTTTTGGCCATATGGTCGCTAAAACATTGTTTTCTAAAAAGGCAAAATCATAACTTTTGTATATAAATGAATATAATATATAAGATGAACATGTGTGAAAGAACTGGAAAACATGCTACTCCCTATTGAAAGGGGAAATTTAACAACCATAAATTTATATAGAATAAAGAAATGTTAAAATAAATTTACAAATTGATGTTAAATTATTTTGGGTCTTTTTTTTTTTTTTGAGGGGATAGAAGAGGAGAGTCAATTAAAACTATACTGAACAGAATTTATTTGCATCTGTGTAGACAAAAATTAATTTGCATTCCTATCACTTATCTATAACTTATATTGTAAAGCAGACAACGAAAGGCTAAAATCAAATAAACCCTACAAATGTGCGTAGTTGTCCACTGGATACATCCAGTAATCTTTCTTGCTTATCCCAAATCTCCTTATGTGGTACAGAGAAAAATATATGCTTTAGGGTCAAATCTAGGTTCAGATTAACTCTATTGCTCATTTGCTACCGGTGACCTTTGATGGGTGATGAAATCTCTCTGATCACAGCCCCAGGAATTGGGCTGAGCTGGGACTGAATGCTAGCTCGGCCACTGATTGGCGCTATGATCTTCGATGTGTTCATTCGTGTCCTTGACCTGAAGCTCCTCCTTTGTAAGAAGAGAATAACAATAGTAACCTACTCGAAGTATTATTTTCAGGGTTAATGAGAAAATATTTTTAATGATTTTAGCAAGAACAATATATGGTAGCTAAAATAAATAAAGGTGGAAAGGGATCCTGTGTTCCATGCTGGTCTGTGCCTATACTCATTTAGGAGTATTTACCAACAAAGCTGATGACAAAACTTTAAAATCTAAGGTAAGGAGAACAAAGAAAAGGAGGTGCTCTACCACCTATAGTGTCTTGCCTGTACACAGCCAGCGAGTTGGTCATGTGGCCTAGAAATAATCTCTTAGCCACTCAGAAGGGATGTGACCTGAGATGCACAGCCTGGGTCCACCCTGGTCTAGCCTGGGTGTTCCAGATATGACCTGTAGGTTTCATCTTCCTCCTCCTGCAATCACTGAATGGGTATAAAGTCTTGGCACCATCCAAAAAGTAGAAGTGGTAGCCTTGTACCCATATGTGGACCTCATGCCATCAGTACCTTCTGAAAAATCCTAGCTTTGTTCTTATCTTCCTAGACCACTAGCATTGAGAAGTACCCTGTTAAGATATCAGCTGGTTAGGGTTTCCTGTACTCTCATCGCAGCACTAGAGACTTGGAGGAGAGGGCAGAACCCCCTCCTGTGCCTGCCTCCCACTTGCATGTGAATAACTTCTTGCTGCTACTTCATATGTGCATGTCATTCTTTTAGCTAAGATCTGTATCCCTTGTCCCACTACCGCACGATTACTGAGGAGCAAGTCTGTGTAACACACCCTCTGAGAGCTCACTGACGCTGACCTTCTAGGCAGCTTTGCCTCTCCCTCTCCTTCACCACTTGGATTCTATGTTCTCTTAGGATAGACTTCCCAAGTATGTCTAGGGCAAATGTGGGAGACATTCCCTTACGTGCCTGCTCCCCACGAACTGCAAGCGTCCGCACCTTCCCTATGGTCCAAGAACCTCAAATGCCAAGGCAAAGTGTTTACCCTAATTCAGCAAGTCCTGAGGAGATAGGATTTCAATCCCACCTGGAGACTGGCACAATCAGAATAGGCCATTGGGTGTGTCAGTGAAAGTACCCTATTCCAAATCAAAAGAAAGAAAGAAATTTGAGTGAGTATTAGAAATGGAATGAGAAGGCTCTACATGGGGCTTACTTGTTTATTCCAGAAAGAAACCACTGAAATTTAAACAAAGGATGTTCTCCTCAATATGAAATGTAAATACTTTCAGAGATAGTCATTGAGCATGACTTGTTATTTTCTTGTGCATATGACAAAATCTACCCAGAGATCCGATGATAGACCAGTGAATCATTTTCCTGAGCCAGGGAGAAAAACAGGCAACAGAATCCACAGGACAAATAGATCCCAGAATGGACACCTTCCCCAGGAGCTGAGGCCTGGGAACCGTGGTCCAGAAGGCCAGATACCTCACTCTACCCCTGCCTGAGCCCTGGGGCTGCTCCTGGCCTTACTCCGCTGCCCAGCCTAGTGGGCGTCTGTGGACAGGCGATAAGTTAAGCAAAGCTGATGTCAGATCAGCCATGATGGAGAGTGTGTATCCCTTCTTGAGATTCTTTATCACTCAGAGTGAGTGTTTTATTGCCATGCATAGAGGTTGCCATAAAACACCATTTTAAGGAGCCTGAGGCCATATTTCATCCATTAACGTCCTCTTGCCCCAAGAGGCAAAACAAACTAGCAGGTGGCTCAGGATTAACATCTTTATTACAGATGACCTCACTATTGTGTTCTCTATAAAGAAAAAATATTACAAAGCATTAACGCACTTTAACTATTAAATTAATACAGATTTACGGCTCATATCCGGATCTAAATTTCTTGGCCTGCAGAGTCGTTATTTTTCTGTGATTTTTTTTGACAATATTGCTAATGGGGACCAGAGCAAAATTGATATGAACTGTGATGGTGGATGCATGAATTCAGAGAGGCAGCAGGTTATGTCTCTTTATAAATCACTCTGATGGCAGTTTTGCACTAGAACTTACACAAGTATTTTCAATATTTGAGCAACAGCCATAGAAGGATATTTAGCCAAGAGGACACAAATATTAAGGTTCCAATATTTACTTTGTCCTGACAAATGGCAAAACATGAACACTGTGCTTTAATTACCCGGAGAGGTTTTGGTGCGTAACACCCCCAACCCCCACTCTATCTCTAATGCTTAAAGTAGCCATTACTTATTTTATCTGGATGGGCCACTAGTGAATGTTGTTTGTGCTCATATATGCTATGAATTGAAGTTGTCTTCATTCCCACTCACTTCCAGGTTTCCGAATGATGGTATACACTGGTCGCTAGTCAAATAAGATGCCAAGTATTACTTATTTTCTTAATTACCAGCAAGAGCCCTAAGTCCCAGAGTTTGGTAAAAATAGGTTGTAGAACATGGCTTAGGACTAAGGCTGAACCCAGTCTTCCTTCTTCCTTCCAAGTCTAAAACTTGGGGACCACACAATCATTCCTGCCTTAGGGAGTGAAAGAGAGGAATGGCCCATGTGCCAATCTGCTGATTGTGGCACATGAGTGACAAAACTCAAGACCAGGTGAGAAGTTAAGATGGTGTTTGCATGAGCTCTGACCTTGAACACAGAGGCTGCCTTTCGCTGGGGTAATATGGCCCTCGAGTATAGTTTCCTATACCTGGGTAGGTAACTTCTCTGCTATGGGGAAATGTGGATATACAAAGTGTAGAGAGGTACAACTGTGCTCCCTAGGGGAAGAGAGAAGAGGGTCCTTGGAAATAAGTCTGTGCTCCCTGTGGGCTTGGGCAAAAAAACTAGTGAAAGGTAAAACATGGAGTCTCATTTCAGAGGATTTATAGTTTAACTTATCACCATCTAGTCCAAGTTTCATGTATCATTTAGGGTAAGATAATATCTTGACACGTGGGCTCTGAAAATATATAAACCATGCCTTGGCTCAGTAACTTCCTCCCTGCAAAGTCTTGAAAGAAATATATGTATGTGAAACAAAGGCACAGCATCTTAACTTTAGAGCATCTCTGCTCTTTTATAACAGTGAGAGCTATGGCCCCAAATTCTAATGCTGAACTCTAGCCAGCTAGGCTGGCCTGGGAGGAAGACTACTTGGGTTAATCTCAGACTCCCACAGGCTGTCAATAGGAAAGGGTAGATCCATGGACATCACAATGAGCTCAGAGGTGAGGTTGAGGAGGTGAACTTCACCAGATCCCTCTATAAGTCACAGAAGCCTCTTTATAATTGCCACTCCTGGAAAACAACAAAGAGCACTTTAAAAATGGGATATGAGATGGAGACAGGATTTGTTGCACCAAGAATTGACTTCTTAAAAAGAAACAACATGTGGGATTTCACCAAAAGCCATCACTGGTAATAGCTGTTATCTAAAGAGTCTAAATCCACCCTGACTGGTGTGGCTCAGTGCTTTGGGTGCCACCCTGCAAACTGAAAGGTCAGCAATTCAATTCCTGGTCAGGACATATGCCTGGGTTGCAGGTCAGGTCCCCAGTTGGAAGGAAGTATGCGAGGGGCAACCAAACAACGTTTCTCTTCCTCTCTTTCTCCCTCTCTTCCCCTCTGGAAAGGAGGGAGGGATGGCGGGAGGGAAGAAGGGAGAGAGGAAAGAAGGAATGAAGGAAGAAAATAATAAATGGTCTAAATCTCCTTACACTACTGAGATTGAGAAGCCCTCTCTTCTTCTTCCCTTTTCCATCCCCATCATGAAAGCCTAAAGACCAGTCAGAAGAAAGAGCTCCAGAAAACATTCCAGCCTATCAAAAGAAAACGCCAGTCTCAGCAGAAGCAGGGGACATGTTCCTGATACGTCCTAATGGTTTTGGTCCATGGTAAAAGGATCCCAACTGAAAATGAAACGAAAAAAAAAAATCTTACTTAGAGACACTATATAATGTGGAAAACCACTGGCACCAGTATTTCTTGATCTCCCCCCAAAATATAATCCCCCCCAAAACATAAAAGACAGCTCTCCTTCTCTCTCCCTCTGTTACATGGATATCCATTGGCATCTAATCAGTGTGTGCATGTATGTGTACACTCTGTGTGTGAGCATATACCACCTTCTGTATTCTGGGCATGTAATGGGTAATCAGGTTCGCTCCTGATTACACGTGTAGTCAGGCACCTGTGTGTATACATGTGTGTTTTCTGCATCCCTTGCTCACAAATTGCATCTGTACACACCCAGATTTGTTGTGCATAACCTGGAGGGCATGGCAAGTGCATGTACAAGTGCATGCATGAGTTGTGTGTTTGTGTGAATTTGGGTTCTTGAGCCCTACCACGCACCAGGCTACTTGCAGCCAATGTTGGGTCGCTAATGATTTTAATGAGAGTGCCTTCTGGATTCATATTTTTTTAATAAAATACATCACACTAAAACCAAATCAATGAGAAACATTAATTAGGGCCTTTGTAGATGCCTTCTGTGGTGGTGTTTTACTTTTGAGAAGCACCAGACGAAGAATGCTGGGCTTTATTTAAGCTAAGTTGTTTGACATTTAGATGAGAGAAAAAAGGGGAAGAAACTAGCCAGCCCAGGAACCGTTTTTGACAGCTCTTTGGTCATGCAAGGGAGAAAAAAGGCGCTGGCTGTGAGAGTCTACTTTGAAGCCCTGGAAATTTGTAATGAAAAATTTAAGATACAAGAGAGGCAGAAAGATGAGCTATTCACAGGGCTCTGCATATATTAACACTTGTAATGCAAACTAAAGGTTTGCTATGTGTTTTTATAATTTGTCCACTAATAAATATCTTCCAGAAGCACTTTGATTCTCTAAGCTCGGGTATGGAGTTCAAATCCATTAAAAAGTAAAAGAAAC
Organism: Mormoops blainvillei; assembly: GCA_004026545.1. Classification (NCBI taxonomy): domain Eukaryota; kingdom Metazoa; phylum Chordata; class Mammalia; order Chiroptera; family Mormoopidae; genus Mormoops; species Mormoops blainvillei. The sequence continues at coordinate 45,860 of PVJD01010839.1, forward strand.
AATTGCCATTGGACTCTGATTAGGGGACCATGCACATCAATTATTATAGGCAGACCACTGGCTGATTTCAAAAGGTGCTGGAAACCCCCAAGTGCTTGGAGAAAGCCCGGCATCTGTGGACACCTCCACCACAACCATCCTCCATGCCAACTTCCAAATCAGCTCATCTGGAGCACCTGATCCCTCCTCTTCCTTGACCACCTGGGTGTGATTATCGACACCTCTCCCTCCAGAGCCAGTAAGAAGCTGGGATCCACTGAGGACATCCTCAAAAAGCAACATCTTCGCTACTGACAGGGTAGTTTCTGTGATGTCCAGACAACTTCTGCAACTTTGTGATACTAAGGGAAATCAATTTCACCCACGCATTACATCCTATGGGCCCAGAGCGTGCTCCTCCTGCCCAACCCCTTCCATTACTGAGCCTGCTGCCATGGTCAGCCCAAGGCATCTTTGCTTCCTCTTTCTAGATCTTCCGATATCCTGCCCAACGCTTTTCTTTTCTTTTCCTTTTTCTGGAACTTCTATTTCTGGTTAACAAAAACCCAACGCCTTTACACTTGCCCAAAAATTCTCCCCTCTTTGCCTTATGAGCAAACACTCTATGTTAGGAGTGTGGGTTTGGCAGCCAGGTAGACTAATATTCCAACCCCACATGACAATTTGAAGGAGATGTGGCACAGAGGCCAAGGAGTGGGGGAGGGGAAGGCTAGCAGGTTCCAGCCTGAGCCCTAAACTTTGGTCCCCATGCCAAAGCTTTGACAGTCAGTGCCCGGGGACCTCACCTCTCAGTTCTAACACACACTCAGCGACACGTCCCTGGACTCCTGCTTTACCTACATTGATTTTGGTCTCTCTTAGAAAAATTTTCACCAAGAATACTCTTGAGTTTCTGACCTTTACAGATCAATCCCAGGAGATACCTCGATGGGTTTCTTCTGATCCCTCAAGTAGAAACAATACACTAGATTGGGGTTTCTCAATCTCTGTGCCATTGTAATTTTGGGACAAATAATCTTTTATTGTGGGGAGCTGTCCTGTGCATTATAGGATGTTTAGCAGCATCCCTGGCCTATTCATTTTCAAAATGGACAACATCAAATGAATTGCAGGTCCACTGGCTGGTCCCATGAGACCCAATCTGGAGACCCAGGATCCAGACAATGTCCCTCTGAACCATAGTCATGGTTTATAAGGCTGGAGAAAAATTACCAAAGGGCATGAACTGGAAAGAGTGGCATGAGCCAAGGACCTGGAAGCAAAGAGCACATCTGAACTGGTAATGTAAGGAGCGTTTCACAAAAGAACTATCTATAAGGATGGGAGCAGGGTTTAAGGGAAGGAGACCATACTCTAGGGCTAATAACAGTTAGGAGCCACTATCACCTCTAGGCCATAACGGGAAGGGAAGGGAGAGATTAATCAAAAAGCTGTATGAATGAGACTCCTGAGAAGAACTCTGGACAATAGCCACCCACAGTGACCCAGAAGGGAAGGAGCAGAGAAGAAGCTCCCTGACCCCATTTTTCTCCCACCTGCATTCTCTCCTCTGGAAGCAATGGAGCCATTGAGGTGGTTCTGGTCCATCAGACTCCCGGGGAAGAAAACAGAGTATAGGGAGAGTGAGGTGTTGAAGGTGATGGAAAATATCCAGCCCAGGTGAAAAGAAGAAAAGGTGGAAAGTGTCCAACAGAAGATTTCTGGGCTGCTACTATGGCCACAACAGTCAAGGAGACAATTAGACGCAAAGCCCAGAGCTGCAAAGGGCAAGGCTAAAGCATTAGCCTAAAGCAAGCTGTGAAACGTGACCTGGTCAAATTCCAAATGCCGAGGAAAGGCAGTGGTGGCGCTGTGCTAGCTGCAAAGCTTGCTTCTGAAGGTTTGTTTGAAGGAGACTAGATTGCAGGAAACCGTGTCCACCGAAAACTCCTGGGCTGTTGGTTCAAACTTCCCTGTTCATATTTTATAAATGTCCAGCCAAAACTGAATTTTCACCAGATTATACACCTCCTGAGGGCAGAATTCTTGTCTGGTTTGTCTGTGTATTCCCCAGTGCCTGACATGGTTCGAGCTCCGGGATTCCTTTATCTTCCCGATACATTCCTGTGGCTACCATGTGTGAGAAGAGTTGACTCAAAACATCAAGTTGTACGCCTTAAATATATACAATTTTTATCAGTGAATGATACTTCAATAAAGATTTTTTTTTTTAAAGAGTTCCCAAGAGTCATTGTCAAATCAAAGGGCCTGGTAGTCATTCTTTCCCTTCAGCAGAGGGGACAGTCCCTCCCACAAAGCGAGTACAGTTCAGGCAGGGCCCCTGCAACCTGGCCACACATCATCTATTTCCCAGGGCACCTGGAAACCAGGCAAGGAGCAGGAACTTGAGGTCACAATATTTACCATATTTATTGTCCCCCCAACCTGGACAAACAGTCCCCCGAGCCCAGAGTTGGGGAAGGCCACTTGGCCATCCCTCCAGAAGTGGGTATTACAGTGCTGGCTTGTTCCAGCTCAGGAGGACAACAGAGATGTTCCTCTTCCCCATAGTCACAGCACCTTGTTCTTCTGACATACTCAGTTCTATAGCATCAGGCCACCTGACTCCCTAAGAGAGACAAGCTTCCCTGGGTTCTGACTCCTGTGACAAGCCTGGGCACAGACCAAGCCAGCCTCCTGGGCCGTGTGCCAATTGTCCAGAGACAAGTTCCCCTGGAACCCCCTCCCCAGGCCTTCTTCTCCTGGGCAAGGGCTAAGGCCCTGCCATAAGTCGTTTCCACAGTTTATGTACGTCTGGAATCCCAGGTGAAAAACATTTCCTGGGCTTCTGTCCTGAGCCTGGTACAATGAAGGTCATTCAGAGAACTTAGAAATAATGTACACCTCAAAAGAATTATAGTCCAGCAGGAAAGGTGAAAAAAAAAATCACAACACACACACACATGGACACACACACTGAATGGGATTCCCAGTAGAAAGGGACCAGTGATGGTAGTTCAGAAGAGAGGTATCACTTGCCGAGAGGTGCGAGCTGTGCAGCGGAGGAGGGTGATGTAGGCAGGTGAGGAGGGGGGTGGAGAAGGGGTACTTAAGCCATGCATTGCCTATGAGCAGACTCTCGTCTATTGGAATGGCCACACCTTTTGAGTCATATCCAGCACGTAAGACCTTCACACTCCCTTCCTACTGTCCCTGCAGTTCATGATGGCTGGAACAATTTTAGGAAGGAGATGTCTGTCCTAGAGATGTTGGTTAAATAGCTCTGTCTCTGGCTCTCCATTTGAAGCCAACTTCTTAATTAGGGCACCATCGCCTGGACATGAATGCATTTATGTATATTAATTTTTGCTCCACTTAGCAGAGTGGTCACTTAATTAAATGCCTTCAGTTGTTTTATTGGGAGAAAAAATCCCTCCTCTCCCAAGGCGTCCCTCCTTCCCACTTAGCTCCTCTGTTGTGCTGTGAATTTGAACATACTATTTGTTGCTTTCCATTCAGTTCATTTGTAACCCCGATGCCACCACATTTGTAGGAACTGATATTAAAAAGTAATATCTGAGACTAAAGTCGCTAGACTGTTTAGTAGATTTTTAAATTGAAACCAAAATTATACAGATTTTTCATTCTGATAATTCCACCAATTCACTAATTCTTTAATCTTTACAGGTCATTGAACAGTTCCACATTAATGAGATGTAGTTAAGAACAAATTTTACACTTTTTCCTTTTTTTTTCTTGAAAAATGTTTCCTATCATTTGTAAATTAGAAAGAACTTGTTCCATTTATGGTCCATTTATTTAAAATAATCGAATGCATGGGATCTGGCTGAACACTGTGTGTAATGATGCTTTTAAACAAATTACCATTTATTTATAAGCAAGAAATAGACTTTTAAAAAGCACCCAGACTTGGTTACATTATTAATGGTGTTCTCCAAGCTCAACAGCTCTGGGATGTGTGGGTGTCTGTGCATATGCGTGTGTGCATGTGGATGTGGATTTTACTCCAGTGAGAAGGTTGAGGATTTGGGAATAAAACCAAAAGAAAGAAAAGGGCTTCTAGGAAAGCAGCATATTTTTCTTTTCAAAAAGTTGCAGACGTTGGTGAAATATACCCAGATGAGCCATCCATCCCAAAATCTTCCCTGAAAATGTGTGGCTCTCATCAAAAAAAAAAAAACAAAAAAAAACCAACAACAAAAAAGCAAAGCTAAAGTCAGAGTGAGCTGTAACCCAGCCTGTTCAGTGCACTAAGAATATGGAACAAACAGAAAAAGCCCTTCGTCCCAGCTAAGAGTGAAGTGTATGCAAGTATGCAAAGCCCATCTCTTCTAACAGTGGCCCAGGAGTTCCTACTTAGAGAATAATTGCATTTTCATAAAATGCTGTAGAGTTAATTGCTTGGATTCAAGTACTGTAAATTACTATTATTCCTTGTCACACACTATTGCAGGGATGAAAGTGTTTATCCTGTTAAGTGATAGTTAAAGAGCTTGCGTTGTAGAGAACCAAGGGAGATGGCTGACTATGCTAAGAATTAATGGGGAGAGATTATTCTGGCTTCATCAGCTTTGGCTATATCCATTCATAAGACTGTCCTCATTTCCTTTATCTTATCCCTTTTCTTCAATACTGATCGATTGAAGAATAAATGCATAATAAGTAGTGCCTAGGACTTCCAATATTCATCCCCTCAACTTCCAACAAGTGCAATCTCAAGTAAAATAAACTGAAATAGCCCTGATTACATTTTTTTCCTTTGAGAAGGGGATCTACAAGCCTGGAAGGAGTTAAAAAAGAAAA
>PVJD01010840.1:0-50655 GCA_004026545.1 Mormoops blainvillei
GGGTGGGCGTCCATGGGGGACAGCTTCCCTAACCGAGCCTACTGTCTCCTCAGGGGCGCCCGCGGTCAGTGAACTTCGCTGCCAGTGTTTGAAGACCACGCAGGGAATTCACCTCAAACACATCCAGAGCGTGAACGTGACGCCCCCAGGACCCTACTGCGACCAAACTGAAGTCATGTAAGTGGCCCTTCCACCGCCCAGATGCCCCACCGGGACCCCGAGCCCATCTCCTGTCTCACGTGGATTCTCCCTTCTCTCTACAGAGCCACGCTCAAGAATGGGCAGGAAGTTTGTCTCAACCCCGAAGCCCCCCGGATTAAGATAATGATCGAAAAGCTGCTAAAAAAGTGAGTTACATAACTGTAAATCATTGATGATAGGTATTGGTATCGGTCTCCTGAAAATTACATCAGGGAAACCCAGAGTTTAGCTGAAAGAGTGAAAAGTCATTTTCTTACAATTAAATTTGCCCTTAAGATTATTAATGTGCCCCAGTGCCTGAAGGATATTTTCAGTACCCTCTACCACCAATCCCCCTCTCCCAACCCATTCAAATGGGTGTTGGCAAATGTGTCTTCCTAAAAGATTAAGTGGCCAGTGACCTAAAATGCTTCCTTCCCGTTAAAAGAACAAACGTTTTACCTCGGCGGCTTCGGATCTGAAAAGTGAACACCCTGATTTTGGGCAACACAGGACTCTAAATCTTAGGGTGAAGAGAAGGGACTTTTCAGTGATTCCCTTGCTCCTAATGTAAATCTAGGCCCCACCTTTTATTATTCCTGTAACCCCAGAGAAAGTACTTAATCTCTCTGAGTTTCAGTCCTGTGGGAAAAATCATAATAGCTACTTCATGGGGTTTGCTGTGGGGCTTAAGTGATGTCATGTGTGTATTCTTTTAGCGTAACACCATTTTCTGGCTTTCTGAAGCTAATAGTAAAATTGTGACGACAGGCCCCTTATTCCTGGGTAAACGGCTACCAGTAGCCAGGCACTCTCTGCCACTCAGGGCAGCAAGGTATAGGCAGTAACCACTTGGTACAGGACCACGCAGTCACGTTTCTGAGTCCTAATAAGCAACAATTTTCTCATTACAGGGGCAGTGCCAACTGACCTAGAGAGAAGGAGGAAGCTTGGTGATTGTTGCATCCTTAGTGGAATCCATATGGAAGGAGAGAAACAAAGACTTCCCAGGGCCATCTGGATTCTGTTTAATGCATTTGACTATTTCTTATGAGAGTTCTTCTATTTATTTACATATATGTGTTTATTTATTTATTTATTTATTTATTTTTCAAGGCTTGTATTAATTAGTTAATGTTCTACCTAATATTTAAAGATATGAAAGGGTTTGTTAATTTGTTGTTCTGTTATTTTTAAATGGTCATTTTTATCTTAAATCGGAGTTAGTTCAGCCCTGTTATCTAGCTGAAGATGATGCATTTTAAATGGTCTTCATTCAACTTATATCTTTGGTTGAGAGGGTGGTAGGCGACCATGCCTTACCATCCACTATGGTAAAGGCTGGAGATAAATAATGGAGGATTCAAGGAAATAGGTCATTGTTTAGGCAGGGAAATGTTATGTGTACATTTACTTTTGTATTGTTGAGAAGTATGACAGTTGTTATATATTGAAACAGCTTCACAGTATGTGGTCGACATTTCTGATGTTGAAGAGAACTAATGTTCTAAATATCCCTTGGACATTTTATGTCTTCCTGGTAAGGCATAATGCCTTGTTTAGTGTCAGTTATGCATTGTTTCTCTATGTCTTGGAATAGAGAAGTTAAATATTTATAGATATATATTTTAGAAATAACATGAAAATAAAACTTTTCACAAAAATTTCTTTCTGTGGTTTGTTTTAACTTCTTGACCTCTTTTTCCTCCTGAATACCCAAGTGCTGTAAGTTTATAATAGAGTGTAGCTTACACCCACTAAATGCCATTAGTTGACTCTTTTCTTAGCTTCACCCCTATTCATGAAAGCTATTTGATGCATTTTCAAGGTTCTTGCAGGCCCTCATCTTAAGAATCCCCATTTTACATTAAAAAAACCCTCATTTTATTCTAGTATAACCAATCTGTTACTTAATCCTAGCTATTTAAAAATTTTCAAATGTTAATACATATTTTTAAAAGAGCTTATTTACAATATTTTGTTAAATGGTTTTTCAAACAATTATAGATTCTTTTCCCTCTTACCGAAGCTGGAAGATAAGTTGTAAACTGGACTTGTAGAAGACAGATAGGCATGAGCAGAGCATGAATGAGGGGCCAGATGCAGAGGGTTACCAGGTAGAGAGCCCCGGGTGCCTAGCAATGGGCAAAACCATTACAAGCCCTTGCAGGACCGCTCCATTAAGCCCTGGAGATGACATTTAGGCCTAAGTGGAGTTTCAGCTCCAGGCCCAGAAAAGCAGCAAAACCAGGTGGAGCTGACAGCAGAAGCAACTGCAGTGACTAATGCCCCCCTGCCCTGGTGCTGACCAATCCACCATGGTCCATGACCCTGAGGAGACACACTGGGAAAGCTGATGAATATTCTGTTGAGGTCCTACCCTGAGACCTCAGATAAAGGCTCCCAGGATGGTGGACCCAATGCTGCTCTGTCTATCTCTATGGAGCACACCCACGCCTTTCCCTACCCGTGTCTTTCCCCAGGGTGCCCCCTCCAGCAGGACGCCAGAACCTTTCCTTCCTCTTTTGCCTCTCAAGGCAGGTGCTGCCTCTTTCTCTGCCTCTCTGTCTCTCTCTTTCTTTCTCCTGAGCATCAACAGCCCTTCTTTTGCTGGAACTTGTTTCCTGAGCCCATTTCTTCTATGACTCACTTCTTCTACCTCTGTTACTTTCTAAATAAACTTTCCCTTACGATACGAGTCTTGGCTCTGAATTCACTTAGCCAGAAATCAAGAACTGAGGTTGCTGAACCAAGGTTAACAACTGGTGCAGTTTTCCTGCTGCTAACATTCTTCCTCAGAACTCAAACAATTTATGCAATGGGGGGAAAAAGCAGGTAAAGCAAGTGGTGGAGTACTTCCTCTAGGTAAAAGTTCTAATAGAGAAGGGCTTCATTTTCTAATTTTTGTGAAGAGATACCAGTCACAAGCTTGAAGCTGTCCCAACACTTCACAGGTATAGTGATGGCGTAAATGTTTCTGAACCTGTGAAATTGAATGTACATTGCTCCAAGGTGGAAGGAGCACATCCAGCTTTCACAGTCATCTAATGATAGGGAAAAGGGAATATCTGACTCACCTTGAAAAGAACACACTGAAATCTGAAAAGGAGAACAGTTTGTGCACAAGTGGGGAGAGCCAGGTAGGGTATGTGCCCATCTCTGACTCAGGACCCATTCTGGGCTCCTTGACAGCCTTCAGCAGGAGGAAGGCAATGAGTGCATGGCCAGGCTTGTGCCGAGTATCTGGGTGCAGCTACTCTAAGCCTCCTTGTCTTGCCCTGAAGATTAAGTATACTAGTTTCTTCATACATTTGATGGTATTTTCTCAGAATCAATGAGGTAAGATGGAAAAACGATTTTTAAATTGGTTGGAGATGAACAAATGCAAACCATTCGGAAAGCTCCGTAAATGCCGGCACTGGCTCCTTTCTTAACCCAGAGTCAGAGGCTTACGTTTCAGGCTGTGGGAAATAATACTTTCTTGGATTTCTCAGTGTTCTCATGAAAAGTTCTAGCTTCTTCACATACAATGAGTATTAAATCTGTAGCCATTTGTCCAGTTAATTGCTCTGATCCCAACACATAATAAAACTTCTATAATCTCTCCCACAAGGACCCAATGGTTACTGTTAACAGAGAAACAGCACCAGATGTTAGACCTTGGTCCTTGAGTTTTGGTTAAGAAAGAATTCAGAGCCAAGACTCAAATATAAGCAAAAGTTTATTTAGAAAGTCACAGAAGTGGAAAAAGTGAGCCATGGAAGAAGTGAGCCAGTAAGGCTGCATGGGCTCAGGAAATAATTTACAGAGGCAAAAGAAGGGGAAAACATGCACACACACACCCCTGGGGGAAGGGGAAAGGCACAGGTGTGCTCCAGAGAGAGAGAGAGAGCGCAAGCGAGCTCACACTGGGGAAGGAAGGTGGTGGGGAAAGGCAGGGGCGTGCTTGAGAGACAGAGTGCTGGGTCCTTTGTCTTAAGCATTTTAAAGGTGGGGATTTTAAGGGAGGTATCAGAGGAGGATCTCAATAGAATATTTATCAGCTTTCCAGGTATGTCTCATCAGGGTCATGGTCTCCACTGATAGGTCCGTGCCAGGGCAGGGGAACATTGGACACCACCGCTGGTCCTGATGTCAGCCATGACCTATCCCCACCTGGCCTTACTTCTTTTCTGGGCCTGGAACTGAAACACAGCTGAGGCTTAGATGTGATCTCTAGTTGGACCAAAACTGTCTCTGTGGTCAGCAGACCCACATAATCTTAAGATTATTAGATGTCGGCCAGAACCTCTTTATCCTGGGTGCTTACTGTTTAAAGGAGTGGTGCTGCCAGGGCTTGCATGGGGGTCATATGAGGCTTTTCTCCAGCCCCCTTGTTCCTCCTCTTAGGGGGTCCACCAACGTGTCAAGGGAGGAAAGTTCAGGGGAGGGTCTAAACTGTGTGATCAGAGATATGCTATGGGAAGAAAGGTCACCCTGGGGGAGCAAAGGCCCACACCAGTTTTGCCCCATTGCTTTCCTCCATGATGACCTTCAGGACCAGGCCTATGGTTCCTTTTCTGCTTGTCTGACTGCCTTCTGTAGGACTACATCTGAGGTTAAGCCCCAGGGTGCTGGGAAGGCTGCAGTGTATGAACCCTGGGAAAGGAGATTCCTACTAAGAAAGGTTCCTGCTGGTCAACAGGGCTCAAATTTAGAAGCAGAGTTTAGCAGCTATTTCTAAAAAGGGGCCTCTCACGCAAACCACACTTTAGAGAGAGCCCTTTACTGCCTCTACTGCATTCCTGCTATCTAAGCCAGCCCTTATAAAGGTATACCTAAATGGATTTTAACCAATATGACTGCAACTTTCTTTGTTCAATCAGAGATGCACAGGTAGAGCCCCATCATCATCTTCACTGACCAGTCAGAGCAGCTCCATTATGACCAATTAAGACTGATTTTTGGACCAGTCGAACTCTGAGGATTTGGAGTCTTCATTTGCATGAAGACAGGCCAATCAGGGGCCAGGGCAAGGACTTCTGTCTGTGTTAGTTAGCTCCCCTCTGGTTCCAGAGGCACACATTTCTTTTCCATCGAAGACTGAAGATTGCTTTCCCCATGCTGGAGAGGAGCATTCTCGCAAGGAGCTGGAGCAGGAGGAGCAGAGCAGAGCTATATAGCTGAAGGGGGGGCCTCAGACTCAGGGCCCTGTCAGCCCCAGGGCCTCCTCAAAATCATGCTATGCTGCTTCGTAATTGAGCTGTACCACTATGGAGCTGTTCCACTGCTGAGCTATTCTCGCAGACCTGCTGTATCACAACTGAGATGTTTTCATTGAATAAAGTTTCCTCTTCACCATGCCCCAAATTGGGAATTTCTATTGGTGTTTAACTGGCACCAAGGACCATGGCCTCCTGTTGACAAATGCTATCTCTTAAAGTATTTACATGTCAAAAAAGATAAACCCACAGAGTGGAAGCATCCTTAGGTCGTATAAGTGGATACTGGGGGCTATCTGGTTCTTAGAGACATTAATCTACATACCAAAGGGTTGAAGTTAGAATATGGTCCTGTATGTTTTCAAGGAGACCCTTCTCGGAGGGAAATATAGGACAAAACTCTCCTTCTTTCCCCTTTATAAGCAGAGAAAATTGACCCCCCTCCCTGCTGCAGTCTCTGTGCTGTCTAGCTACTTGAGTAGGACAATTGACGTGTCTTTAACTGCATCACTCCAGGGGTAAGGTCTGAGACAAACAGGAAGTGACACACATTCACTATGAAGTAATTAATAAGAAATCTGTCTTGGTTCCAGAACATTTCTTGCATGTATTCAGGACAAAATTTTAAAATACAAACACTAAAAACTTGATGTAGGCTTTGTTAACTGGGTGAATGAAGAACAGGATGAAGGAGATGGAGTTATTCAAAGGGTGATTAAGAACACGAGCTATGAAGCATTAGGCTGATCTAGGAGTAGTTTTCAGTTCTAATACCTATTTGTGTAATTTGAGGTTATGCTTTTTGATTAAGTTTTATTTCTCCTTTTATAAATGAGGTACAATAACAGAATCTTCATTTTGTAGTTCTTACTAGCAGTGTGAGTTATAATTTGAATAAAGAGCTAGGTAGTGCCTGAGAGATGATTGTGGCCTAGAATTTCCAGAAAAAAAGAGGGAGCAATCTGATTGAAAGTGGAGACAGTGTGTTAGTTTTCTACTGTTGTTATAACAAACTATCACAAATTTAGTAGCTTAAAATAACACAAAGTTATACTCTTACAGTTCTGGAGAGTGAAAGCCTGAAATTAGTTCCACTGGACTGAAGTCGAGGTGCCCACGGAGCTGGTTCCTTCTGGACACTCTAGGGGAGAATCCATTACCCTGATCTTTCTAGCTTCCAGAGACCGTCTACGTTCTGTACCTTATGGTCACCTTCCTGCATCTTTAAAGTGCAGCCAGTGGAAAGCTTAGTGTCTGATTCCATCTGCTCCCTCCTATGTTAATAATTAGCTACTTACTTATGCTAGTGAAAGTTAGCAGCAAAATCTGTTTAAATTTCTTTCTTTCTGTCCTTCTGCTCTGTCACAATGTTTTCTGTCTGACTCTAACTCCTGCATCCCTTTTTATAACAAATATTGTGATCATGTCAGGCCTACTCAGGATAATTCAGGGTAATCCTCCCAAAGTATGATCCCTAATTTAGTCACATCTGCAGAGTTCCTTTTGCAATATAAGGTAACATATTCACAGTTTCTGAGGATCAGGACAAGGACATTTTGTTGAGCTACTATTCGGCCTGCCACAAGAGACTTGGATTTCAGTGTTCAAAGAACTTTCCATTAAACTAAGAAAATGTACATAGTATACAAGGGGAGTTGAAAATTGTGGGAGGAACAAAAATGGTATCAGCACTGGCTAATGTTTAATAAATACAATTACTGTTAATGTTCCTATGTTAAAGAAAGGCAGACTTAGCTATTTTTTTCCAGACTGCCACTGGAAAGCTTTAACATAAACCAAAATAATTTATTACATAGCTGGAAAGAAGACATGAATGACTGGGAGAGCAAGAGGAATGTCTGGGTCTGTTTATCACCGGTCCTCTGGCTTGCTCTCATAGATATCAGTGTATTCCCGGAGCAAGCAGAAATGCCAAGAGTGGATATCACATTAAATAGTCTGTGAGACTTTGGGGGACAAGACAGCCCTCCATGAGGAATATCACAGTGAAAACTGAAGGACGGGTGTATCTGAGAGAATGGTCACAGGCTGATGAGAGCAGAAAAGAAATGTTCTCTGCGTGAGCAGATCAATGTGAGAAAAAGGCATCACAGTCTGACGATGTGACTTTTAGAAGTCATCAGGAAAGAGTACAGGCAGCAGGGCCTGAGGTTTCCTGGGCAAAGAAGCCAGAGTAGAAGAGGAATAATGGATGATACCACTCTGATCATGATTAATGATTTGAGAGTCCTCTTGAGATACCCTCTAGAGTAGAGGTCCCCAGCCTTTTTGGCACCAGGGATCGATTTAGTGGAAGACAATTTTGCCTTGGACAGGGGTCGGGAGAGGGGGATGGTTTCAGGATGATTCAAGCACTTTATGTTCAAGCTCACCTCCTGCTGGACGGCGCGGTTCCTAACAGGCCCGGACTGGTACCAGTCTACAGCCCAGGTTGGGGAACCGGGCTCTAGAGACTTCCAGGAACTGATAGCATTTGAGAGAGACAAGAAATGGAGGTTCTGTAATAGCAAGATAGGGCAGCATTTTCTCTAAAAACAGAAAATTTGTAAGGTAAGAGCCTTGAGCCTTGTTTTATCTTGTTTCTCATAAAGCAAAGCCTAAGGCAAAGGCTTTTGTGCTAGCACTTCATTAAGTCCACCAGACTGTAGCAGAGACCTTATCTTTACCTGTGTTTATGGTACCCCTGTCATCATAGTGACATGATGGGCAACTGGGATTGTACCTTTCAGTTTTAGCAGTCCTACGAGAAGAACATGAGATGGCTCTGGGGTGTCCAACTTTCTGATATCTCTAGGCTACACTGGAAGAAGAGTTGTCTTGGGCCACACATTAAATACACAAATACTAACAGAAACTTACGAGCAAAAACAAAGGTTTTAAGTAAATTTACGATTTTGTGTTGGGCCACATTCATAGCCATCCTGGGCTGCATCCTGGGTTGTGAGCCGATCAAATGGACCTAGACCCATAGCAGCAAGTCAGAGCTGGGAAGAGTCTGCTCGACAGGCCACCGAACAAACAAGGGCCCAGGACCACCTAACTCAGAGCCCTCACGGAACTATCTAAATACAAAACAAGGAGGAGAACCAAGGTTTTTGAACACTAGTCCAATTCACATGACCATCAAAGACGTCTGTGGGTTGACTCTGACTCTAGCCTTGTATTTCAGCACATTGTGGAACGACCATTTGCCTCTGCTTCTCAGGATTCTTCTCAGAATCTTCACTATGAGCCACTCCAGTGTGGACTAAAAGAAAGTTATGGGTATCGTGGTCAAAGACCTTGAAAAAAAATCTCTATGTTTTTGAGACCTCACCAAATTACTTTGCCTCCTCTGAGTCTCAAAGTCCTCATACATAAAATAAAACAATCCTTGTAACATTGTAAGGTTTCAGGATAATACACCAAAAGAATGTCAGTAGTACTGACATGCAGCAATACTCAACAAATGGTTGTTACTGCTAGTGTAGTATACGGTACCTATGTCAATATAAAGAGTTAATTTTGAGGAGGGAAATATAAGACACATTTCAAAATGGAATTTTGAATGGAAGAGCAGCTAAAAGTTCATTTTAATATAATAGGTTATTTTAAAAATCTGGGAATTTGAGCACCTTAAAATACTAAGAGTCTAAAATTCACTGCAAATTAAATATACCATCAATCTGGCATTGGGTCAAAGGTCTCAGATTAGAGACCAATGTTTGAAAGTGAAGGTCCCTGAAAATCTAACCACAATAACTTTAACAAATTCCGTAAGACTAACTTTAATTCCATTAAATCCTAAATTATAATTCCAGTTAGAAACTGATCCTTTATTGTGAATCTTTAAACACTTTTTATCTTATGTTTTTATATGTACTTTCTTATTATCATCATTATGGCTACAAACACTGGTAACATAATTTGATCTCCTGTACTCGATATATAGAGAGTTGAGACTCAAGGAGATTAAGATTATGTCTGAAGAGTGCTTCTGATTCATTATGGCTACTTTTTGACTTGGCATAAAGGCCAAGAACCCAGTAATCAGCTGAATATTACAAAGTCATTCAATCGTACTGCCTGTTGAGACTTTTTTTGCAATATACTATTCCCTGTCATGAAGCTGTGCCTCTCGGAGCAAGATCTTGTCTACAATGTTTATCAACTTTTTCTCTGTATCTGAGCTTTTATTCATTTCTACAGACACAATTCAATGATATCTGCCCTGTGAAGGAAAATGAGATATTCTGATTACTGAGGTTATGTGTAAAGTGGCACCATGTCAGTAATTTTTTAAATTATTCAGTTAAAGAGTTTGATTTATAGAGGGGAGGAGAGAGGGGGAATAACAGAGGAAAAGGGGGGGAAGGGTCATCAAGGAACCTGCATAAAGGACCCATTGGCAAAACCAAACTGGGACAGGATTGAGGGTGGGAGGTGGGGAGGGGTGGGGCTGGGGAAAGTGGTGGCGGGAAAATGTTGACGTGGGGGTGATGGAATGGGGTGCGGAGTGGAGGGGATAAAGGGGAGGGAAAAATGAGACAACTGTAAGAGCATAATCAATAAAATATACAAAAAAGAGTTTGATTAATTGATAGAAAAAATGTTAGATATAACATAACCAAGGCTGTTTAACAAAACAACAAACTGAATTTGAGCACATAATTCATTGTTAGTAGTTCAGTTTTGAGAGTTTGGAAGCTTAACATATGGCTCTTGACAGGACAAGAATTATTCATTTATCAATAGATAGCAGATTCCATTAAGACTATAAATATGATCATGCAAATGCACATAAAAGCATATATATTATATGCATATACATTAAAGCACACTCATTTCCTGCTTTGTATCATGGCTTTTAAAAAGATGCACAGACTTTCTCATGACAGTATTCTTGAAATCATAATTAACTTCAAAGATGCATGGTTCCTATTCCAGGATCAATAAGTCAAAAAGTTCCTATCTCCGTTAACAAAGGTACTACATTTTGTACTCTCCATTCTTCCCAAATAAAACAAACTGGAAGAATAAAATTTACTTTCTTATTGGCTTATAAATAACAAATAGTCTTTGATACGTTTATCCTTTCATTCTTCAACAAGAACGGGAAAAGCAATAAAAATTAATCTCGAGGTTGTGGTACATAAAGACCATAATAGTGTCGAATCCACCAACGTCTAAAATCTGAAGTGCTCCTGAGGTCTCACACACTTTTATCTTTTCCTTTTACCTATTGGGAAGGTTCATAAAGAAGAAACTATGCCTAAAGAAAACTTTTTGGCTTTAAGCAAAACAAAACCTGAAATATCTAAAGTTATACCAGGACATACATGCAGATTGTCAAGTGTCAAAGAAGTCCAGGTAGAAAGGAGAAAAAAATCTATTTAATTACCTTGAAACGCTGACTACAATAATTTGTACTTCTCTTATTAAGGATGATAGTAGTAACACTACTGCGACTGTATCTAGGATGTTTATTTTCATGTTGATTAACAGATGGAATTACTATATTCAGCTGATGTCTCACATCCAATTATAGTAATACATTTTCTCTGACTGAAACAGTTCATTTTTTGCTTTGATAGGTTAATCTTGGTGACGCTAATCACTTTATGGGAAAAAAATGCTTTAAGGAAGTGACTTTTTTGGTGTAAGTATGCCAACACAGTTCCACAGTAGCGGCTCAGTAATGCGTGTTTGTTATCATTGGTCTTTGTGATTGCTCCTTAATTATTTCTGTCTACATTGAATAGTTAGTCCAATATTGTGGCCTCCTGCATTGATTTAAAATACTAATCTCAGAGTCAGAAGCATGACTCTCTTTATCTTCACTCAGAGCTTTGCTATGCTTATCTCACATAGCTGGTGTCTGTGAGAGCCAAGAGTTGCCTTGTCAGTATAGTCAGACATTCATTTTGTAAAAACAATTTTCTTGTAAACTCACTGAAAATTTGCAGTTGGTTCCTGAAATTTCTTGCTAGAGTTGAAAAGGAATCATGAAATTAGGAATCACGAGGGACAAAATAAGAGTCTCTGCAGAATTTTCAGAGCTGAAATGCTTATAAAATGTGCTAGACTGAGAAAACATGAGACCAAGGCTTTGGGCATCATGCACATTTGGTGCAGGAAAAACTGTTCAGTCTTCAAGGTCCCATTCTAGAAACTGCCATGTGCCCTCTAAAAAAAAAAAAAGCAACAAACATTTCGCAAGGGAACATGAGTAAGTTGTGAATTAGAGGGTATAGATTTAATTTTGTAGTCAAAGAACATCCACAATAAACAGATACATGGTTAGCAGTAAGGATACACGGACAATTCTAGATTATTAGGCAGTCCCTTACACATTTGAACAGAGGACATTTAAAGATGCAATATGACTTATCATGTTAAAAAAGTTTTTAATTGTACAATATATCATAGCTATAAAAGAGGATATAAAAACATGTATACATGATTTATGTAAACAATATAAAAGACTGTATAACATACTATATATATATATGCATATGTATACTATAAGTGCATGTATCTATACATACATACATGTACAGTTTAGGAGCAGTAAGAAAATGAACAACTGTGCTCATTTCCAAGTCCAAGACATGAAACATTACCAGGATCTAGAAGCACTCTGTGTGCCCCTCTCAAATAGCATTCCTCTCCCTCCCTGTTACCACCCCCCACGCACCTAAACCCTCATCCTGAACTCAGTGGCAGTCATTCACCTCTCATGTTTATGAGTTTGCCACCCAGGAGTGAAATTGTAAACAATTAATTTTTTTAGTTTTGTTGGTTTTTTGAGTTTAAATAAATGAGATGATATATAAATGACTTGATTCTCTCACTCAACAATATTTTTGTGAGTTTAACCTAGGATGATTTCATTTTCAAGGTGATTGCCCTTCCATTTGATAACAGCTCCAACATTTATTTATCTGTTCCACTATTGAGTTGAAATTAGGGTGGCTTACAATTTTGCTATTATGGAAAAAGCAGGTCTCGACATTTTTGTACTGGCCTCCTGAGATACATGTGTCAGAGTTACTCTAGGATAAAAATGTAGGAGGGGAGTAACTGGCTCACAGGGTATACTCATCTTCAACTCCACCAGTGAATACTATTCTCCGAGTGGTTGTAGTGATTTATTCCTCCCAAAAGCAATTCATGAAAGTTCCTCTTCCTCCACCTACTGGCCAGCACTTGCAATTGCCAGACTTTAAAAATTGTTGCCAAATTACTATATAATGGCATCTTACTATGGTTCTAATTTGCATTTCCCTTATCACAAGTAAGATTCATATCTTTTTGCATGCTTATGAGCCATTTGTATTTTATCCTCTGTTATTTTTTTTAAAGATTTTATTTATTTTATTTTTAGACAGAGGGGAAGGGAGGAAGAGAGGGAGAGAAACATCAATGTGTGGTTGCCTCTCATGGACCCGGTACTGGGGACCTGGCCCACAACCCAGGTATGTTCCCTGACTGGGGAACCGAACCCATGACCCTTTGGTTTGCAGGCTGGTGCTCAAGCCACTGAGCTACACCAGCCGGGGCAGTCCTCTGTGATATTTTCTTTATTTTACCCATATGTTCTGTTATGATATTTGCCATTTCATAAAAGTTTTTTTAAAAAACAAACATTTATTTACTAAAACCATTTATCACTTATATATATGACAAAAGGTTGTATCTGTGGTATTTTTAATAAGCTAACTTTTTGTGGCTAGTCTCTTCCAGAAAGTATAAAAATATTTTTCTACAGTGCCTCCTAAAACTTGGATAATTTGGCCTTTTATCTTTAGAACTCGAATTTGATTTTTTTCTACAATGTGAAACAGAAATTGTTTTATTTTTCACACATCGATAACCAGTTGTCCCAGCACCATTTACAGAAAAGTCCCTCATTTTTCAATCTCTGCCATAAATCGAGTTAATGTATATGTATGGTTTGTTTTGGGATTGTTTTTCTCCTCACTTGTCAACATGTCTGTAACCTACCCCAGTGCTGAACTGTCTTACTTACTGCAGCATTATTACAATTCTTGATAAGCGGAAGGACAACTGTCCTGACATTATTGTTTCTCTCTAGCAATGTCTTAGCTCTCAGGTCTTTCACATACCCCTTAGAATCAGCTTGTCAATATGAGAGTTTTGAGTGCCTTGAATTTATACATCAGTTTTGATGGGAGCAATTGATGCATCTTTAAAATAGTAAATCTTACATTTTGTGAAACCTGATATAGTTAATAAATTAAGGTATTTAAATAATATTAAAATATTTTTCTTGTACCTTATTTTTTAAACTTATTTCTAGAGGGTTTTTTTTTGTAGCTGGATGCTAAGTATTAGGATTTTATATATTATTTTGTATCCTTTTAATTATGTACCTATAAAATATTTTGCATTTTCTATGTAAACAATTATGTCATCTGCTATTAATGACATTTTTGCTTTCCCATTTATTATAAATTTTAATATTTTTTTCTAATTTCACTGCACTGGTTAAAAATTTCAGCACAAGCTTAAATGGAAATGATAATAGCAGGTACTCTTGTTTTGAATTGTACAAGAAAATTTATGGCTATTTTAATCACTTCCATGTTTAGTGAGGATAATTATAACAGGTAACACCACATTACATAAAAGGTAAATTTATAATTCATTCAAATCTACAGCAGACTTTTTTATTTAAACACCATTCTACCTGAGGAGAAAAATTTTGCCTCAAGATAAGTTGGCATGTACTTACCGTACTTGTCTTCAGTCTGCTGGATAATGATTGATGCCCGTACATCCTCCAGAGCCAAGCAAATTAATCTTCCTTCTTTCAGTGTGACTCTGGAAGCAGACCAGTTGGATTATGAAAAATGGGTATACTACTTAAAAAAATTATTTATTTACAATTCTAAAGTGACTTAATATTATTTATTAGGTCTTAAAAAGCAATTATAAAATATATGTGTTTCTAAACAAATTTGTCTCAGATATTACACTCACCATATATTTAGGATACAATGTTCTGTATGTACCACCACAACTTTCTACCACTGACTGAATAATGTCAGTTAAAAGGCAAGGTAGGACCTTTTCAGCAATAAACTGGTCAGGAAGCATTTATGACTATGCATGTATGTAATATGTACACAATACATGTCATTCTATGTACAAGGTTCTTTTAGGCTTGGTAATCTACACATGTATCTCCCAAGCTGCCACCATAGAAAAATTGCCATATATTGTTTAGCAATGTTTCTGGTAATCTTTTTGGTCTATTATTGCTTGTTCTGCTTTAAGAATCTCATTAAGATCTTATTTATTATTGGGTGGGGAAGGCATGCATTGTCTAAATCTCAAGGAAAGTTTTCCGTGTTCCTCTTTAAGTTCCCAATTAAATTAATTCTGAAGTTTTCAACTGCTGCTCATAGACCACAGGGCTCTCACAGACCTCCCTTCCTCTCTAGGATTCCTCAGAAGTCCACTGGGTTCAGGTGTGACAATTCCACCTAGTTTGAACTGAGTGGAAACTCCAGGATTAAAAAAAATATATGTAATTCAGTATCGCTTTCGATTTAAAAGGAAACTGAAGAAATTATTAAGATCAGGGGACTTCCACAAGCTCATAAAGCCATAAAACATCTACAATAAATATTATACTTAGTGGCGAAACGTTTAAGAGATTTGGTGAGACCAAATCAAGAACACGTGTTATCATCACTTCCATTCAAGCTTGTACTGAAAATTTTAACCAGGTCAGTAACTTTAGAAAATGATATTGAAATTTATCATGAATGGAAAAACAAAACTGCTATTAGTTTTCTATAAAACAATTTCTATAATTGTCTATGTGGAAAATGCAACATAATTTACAAATGCATAATTAGAAGGCCAATGGATACAAAGTAGTATACAAAAATCAGAATGTGTAGTTTTAAAGACATCATTTATAATAGCATCCAGATACAAAAGTCTTTAGAAATAGATTTAAGAATTCAGGTGTGAGAAGAAAAATTTTAAATGTTATTTCAAGACCTCAGTTTATGAACTACCAGTATTACCCTTGGCAGTGGTCTTCTCCTGTTTGTATGGTGGTGTTGGGAGGTTATATATGATTAATAATTTAAACGCAAGTCCTGATGAAGATGTGCTCAATTCATAGATCAGAGCATTATTAGCTGCCCAATCTTGAGCAGACTAATTAATAGCTTACAATTTAGGTTTTATTACTTTGTCCCTATGAGACTATGCTCTGGTTATAGCAAATCACCTCCTGGCTTTCTGAAAATACCATTTTCTATTTTGGCTCACTTAAAAAAAAAAGATTTTATTTATTTAGTTTTAGAGAGGGGAAGGGAGGGAGAAAGAGAGGAAGAGAAACATTAATGTGTGGTTGCCTCGCGAGCACCCCCCACTGGAGACCTCGCCCGCAACCCAGGCATATGCTCTGACAGGGAATCAAAACCCGCGACCCTTTGGTTCACAGGCTGGCGCTTAGTCTACCATGGCCACTTTTTTTAAAATAGGAAGCTGAAGATAGAACAAGATCTTTTATCTCCTCCCCACCTCCTAACTCATTCATTTGTTTAATTTTAACTTGTTCTTCAGCTCTTAGTTTATGAATCACCTCCTCCAGGAGGTTTTTCCTGAGTCCTCTAAGTATTAATTAGCCAAGAAAGTGTCACAGTAACAATCATTTCATTTTCACATTGATTTGCTAGTGAAAGAATACGAGGCAAAGAGAGCCCAATTGACTTTCCCAAGGCTATAACGCCAGTTAAAAGCAGAGCCAAGGCATGGTGCCAAGATTGTTATCTCTGTTTTCTTCCAATGCTTCCCCTCCAGCCAGCTCCACCCTGGCTGTGCCCAGCCTCTGTGGAATGCCGAGGCACAGAACTTTCAAAAAGGGATCCTCTGTGTACTTCTGGGTGAGGTGCATTTCTCTCCCATGACACGGTAATTCATCAGACGAAGACATCCTGACTGCTACTGTTTGCCAGCTCTACTGGCCTCCTGTGATCTTAATCTGGATTTATGCCTGTTTCCACATTTTCTCCTTGTTGCCATTGTTGGCATGTAACCACTGTAATTTAGCTGGCTCTCACCAGAGTGGAGATACACACGGGAACCCACTTGCTCCTCTGTTTTTTCTTTTTCCTTTAGAAACAGTTCACTCAGCTGCCTAAGCCAGGGACCTTGGTTTCATCACAGACTGACCCTCTCTCTGCTTTGCATCCAACTGAGCTCTAGGTCTTGCCATTTAGATGCATTTGGCAGCTCTCATATGTAACTTCTCCTCTCCCTTCCTTGTGAAATTGCCTGAATTATGCTTTTTACCAGCTTTTTCTAGACTATTGGCCTACGTTCCTAACCCATCTCTTGAGACTCAAGGCTGCCCCCTCCTCTTAATCTTATTTACTACAAAGATATTGTTCCACAGAGCAGATCTGTCAGGTTATTTTTTGACTTGAGATCCTACCATGGCTGTCTATCCCCTGTAGCCAATATCACTGGGTTTAGGTGGTGTATTAGTTTGCTTGCACTGCCATAACTAAGCACCACCGACTGAGTGGCTTAAACAACAGAAATTTATTTTTTCATAGTTTTGGAGGCCAAAAGAAGTCCAAGGTCAAAGTGTCCTCAGGGATGGTTTCTTCTGAGGCTTTTCTCCTTGGCTCACAGGTTGCGCCTTCTCCATGTATGTTCATAGGGTCTTCCCTCTGTGCATGTCTGGGTCCTAATCTCCTTTTCTACGAAAACACCAGTGACAGTGGAGTAAGGTTCACCCTAGTGATCTCGTTTTAACTTAATTACCTTTTAAAATAGCCTATCTCCAAATAAGGTCACATTGTGAGGTGCTGAGGTTTAGGGCTTCAACATATGAAGTGGGGGACAAAATTCAGTCCTTCACAAGTTACTTCACAATCTAATCCTTTATAAAAATTCGTATTATTTTTTCTCATGATGTGCCTCAAAACATACAAAATACTTTTAGTTGGTTCATGAACTAGCCCAGTATTCCTGAGCCTTTCGAAATGTAATAGTCCTTTGAGAGTAAGATCTAAACTCCTAACTACCTTTATGATTCCATAAGCATTTTACTCAGCATGATGTTAATCATTCAGAAACTAAAACACCATCAAGCAGGTAAACTGGTTATGGATTTTTTTGAAGAGAGCGTATGTGCACATTATAAAAAATCAAATGATAAAAAAGTTTATACAGTTTAAAAGAAACCCCTCAAACATCTCCCTTCTACTCTAGATCTTCATTTTTCCTTTCTAGAACCTGTGAGTGTTACTAATTTTCTACACGTAAGTATAATTCTTGAAAAAAATATTCTCTATATAAATCAGCATATGTGTTTTCTTTTTTTATGGTACACACGGAGAAATACCATGCATACTGTTTTACACCTTGCTTGCTTTGTATAAAAATAATGTTTTGGTGAATGTTCAATTTCAGTGAGTATTTTCATATATTTCCCCAGAGACAGACAGATGTGAGGCATAGTATTTTATTGCTGGAATGTATTATTTGTTTAAGAAATTCCATATAGATATAATTAGAGTACCTCTAGTCTTTTGCTTCTTTTGCTCTAATCTTCTTATCTTATTTCTTTCCCTTGTCTAATTTCATTGTCTAGTACCTCCTTAAATCTGTTATATAATAATGGTGGTTCTAGACATCTTTGCCTAAGTTTTAACTGTTTAAGCTCTTCCCTCTAATTTTCTACCATTAGACATTTTGCTGACTTTTGGTTCCTATTATACATGTAGGTTGTAAGTGTTATTTTCAATATTTTTTTTAATTTACTTATTTTTAGAGAGAGGAAGGGAGGGAAAAAGAGAGCGAGAGAAACACTGATATGAGAGAGAAACACAGATCCGTTGCCTCGCCCATGCCCCTAGCCGGGACCTGGCTCGCAACCCAGGCATGTGCCTTGACCAGGAATCCAGTGGGTGACATTTTGCTTTGCGGGATGATGATCAACCCACTGAGCCACATTGTTCAGGGCTTGTTTTTCATATTTTAAAAATATCTGTTGGAAGATCACTTTTCCAGTACTCATGTTTCTTTTTAGATTGAACTCGTCAATTTGCATAACATTTCTAATCTCCTCCCTTCTACAATTCTCTTCGGAGGAGGAATACCTTATTTGGAAAGAATGAACCAGCATGCTCAGTTCAGTACCTCCCTTTTCCTCTTGGAATCAGGCCCTCCGTGCGGGTGAGGCCCCTCTGGCTCGACATTTACAGCGACTTGGGGGCTGCCTGTTTATTTGTGGCTTTCAGTTGGCAGTCTATTTGACTTACATTTTAAGCTATATCTTCTAACGTTACTTTTAGCAATATCAAATACTAGGCTTGATTTCATTTGCCACTCATCTGACCTTATTTATTTTTTTAAAATTTGTTTTAGGGCTCAGATGGTTTCTTGAGCACTCTAGACATCCCAACAGTAAGCGTACAGTCATATTTTATTGAGTTTTAAAATCTAGAATGGATATATAATGCATTCTAAGCAATGACTATAGATAATTTAATCCAGGGGTCCACAATCCCCAGGCTGCAGACCTGTGTTGCTCCAGGCCTGTTGGGAACTGGGCCACCGAGCAGGAAGTGAGCTTGAATGTAATGAGATTGAGTCACTCCGAAACCATCTCTCCCCACCCCAACGGTGGAAAAACTATCTTCTGCGAGACCAGTTCCGGGTGCCCAAAGGTTGGGGACTGCTGTGTCTGTTACCAGTTTATTAATACAGGCACATCGTATGTGCTGAATAAATAGTTATTAAATTTTAAAATCACTGTATTTATAAATTCATAAATAAATGTAGGACTGCCTTCCTGTTATGAGTTTTTAGGTATGAGTCCCAAATTTATTCCTTTATACACCATATCAGTTAAAAACCTTAGTAAAGAACATTATGGGGATGTGATTTATTATCTTCTAGTTTTAGGGGCTAAGGAAGGGTTTCATTTCTACTCAAATATAGTACTAGAAAGATGTCTTATAAAACCAATCAATATAATAAAATCATCTCTGTGTGTAAACAATGTTATAGTTACCAAAATCAGCCTCAAGACAATGAAGGAGATAAAACAATCTTAAGTACGGCGCAAGCCACTCCCTGTATTGTGATTTGTTATTGTTATTCATAAACTAGTAGATTTAAACCAAAAATTTCACATTTGGTTTGAGTTAGAAATAAAATAACCCTTTAGAGTTCTTTTCCAGGACCAAAGTAAATATTTCTTTTCACTTAATTCTTTAGCCTGAGGTTTCTTTGAATACAACATCACGAAGTGGGAAAAAGGAGTTTAGCTTTGAAAGGGTTTTGCATATATGGAAGATCCTGGAAATAAAGGTGTGTAGGTCAAAGGTGTGCTCGTGATACCCAGACAGACAGAAATGTGTGGCAACCCAAACTTTGGCACATATTATCTGTGTGACTATGGAAAAGTTATTTAATTGCTCAGAGCCTCAGATTCTATCACTGTAAAGTGAGAAGGAACTTTTTTAGTTGAGTACTATTAAAAACACTTCAAAGAAACAATTAATATAATTTTGAATATTCTACATTATGAATAAATATTTAATTCATACTTTATGTTAGATACCAAATAGTGGTTAAATTCTAGCTATGTTATATGTGATTAGTTAATATGTAAATAAAAGTTATGGGGCAATCCACTGAAGTAGTGACAACATTCTTATTTGTAGACTGTATTATGACAGAGGCAGTATTCTATCAATTTTTCTCTTCCTCTTTCTCTTTTTTCATTGTTTTTCTGCACTTTCAAATTTTCTACAATGAACATGTATAACATTTGTAACCAAAAGTATAGACTTTATTTAAAAAAATATTCCAAGGTTATGTTTAAATGACTCACAACATTTAGACAAAGTCAGGACTGGGCTCACCTTTTAAATGAACTAAATTAGAGGACCTTCATCCTTTCCACAAGTTAACATTTTTATTTTCTGTGTTATTATGGCCAAAAAGGATTTTATCAAATTTTATTACTAAATTCTTACAGATATGCTAATGAAACTTTTTACGTGTATTATTTTCTGTGCATGTACATTCATAGATGACATGATATTCAAATCATAGCCAAGTTTTGGGGTTTATGAAATACGGGTTCCCTCTAGTGGCCAAATTAATTATCAAAGCAATGTATATATGTACTCTTAGAAGCTTCTTAGTGAATGAGGGATGTGGATTACATCTAAGGAGAATCAACAAGGCTTAAACCTTGCGCTTCATCAATTTTAATTGAGCTAAATTTACATACAATAAAATGTTCCCATTTTAAGTGGGTAATTTGATGAGTTTTGATAAATGTATAGATTATATACTATACCACAGTCAAAATCTAGAACATTTTCATTACCCCCAAAAGTTCTTTTGTACCCTTTTATCAGTTAGTCCCAGCTGAACAGTACAATATGAAATAGAATGGTGAGAAAAGACCATTGTTCTTAATCTTAGGAGTCTTCCATTATGAACTATGATGCTATTTGTGAATTAGTCATAGATGCCATTTATCAGCTTGATGAATGTTTCCAGTTTTGTGAAAGTTTTTATTTTTATCATGAATGAATGTTGAATTCTGTCTGTCAAATATTTTTTCTATGTCTATTGAAATCGTCATTTTTTTTCTTCTTTAATTTCTTGCTGTGGTGAATTACACTGATTAATTTTGAATGTTGAATCAGACTTATATTCCCAGGATAAACCCCACTTGTTCATGATTATTACCCTTTTAATATATTGCTTTATATTACTTACTATTGTTTTGAAGATTTTGGTTATTATGTAATCGAAAGATACTGGTCTATAGTTGTCTTTCCTTGTAATATTTTGATATCAGGGAAATGGTGGCCTTGTAAAGTGAGATGGGAAGTGTTACTTTCTCTTCTGTTTCCTGAGAAGTTTGTACAGGATTGTTATTATTGCTTTCTTAAATGTTTGAGAAAAATCACCAGTGAAGCTCACTAGGCCTGGAAACCCTTTTGTCAGAGGTTATAAATACTAATTCATTAAAAAAAAGTCTATATGGAGTTATAAAATTTTAAATTTATTCTTGGGTTAGTTTTTGATAATTTGTGTTTTTAAATAAATTTGCCTATCTTTATGATGTCAAGTATATTACATTAAAACTTTTTATATTATTACTTTATTAACATTTAAGCTTTTTGTATTATTACTTTATCAACATTATAATACCTTTAGTGTCTGTAGGGATATCCTCTCTTTCATTCCTTATATTGATAATTTTTGTCTTCATGAAAGAATTGATTTTTGCCTTACCTACTATCTAATGAGTTAGCCTTCCACAGTTTCATGAAGACTTACAGAAGACACAAGACTCCTGGACAAAGACAAAGAAATTTGTTACAGCAATAGTACTTGGCAAAAACAAGCAATCCAGAAAGAACATTAAGAGGATAATTTCATTTACAATAGGATCAAAAAGTATAAAATATTTAGAAATAAACCTAACCAAGGAAGATTTGTACACTGAAAACTGCAAAGCATTGCTAAAGAAAATTAAAGAAGACACAAATAAACTGAAAGACATTCTGCGTTTTTGGATTGGGACACTTACTATTGCTAAGATGTCAATACTATGCAAAGCAATCTACAGATTTAATGAAATCCCTATCAAAGTCAAAGATAGCATTACTTTTTGCAAAAACACAGAAAATCCATTTTAAAATTCATATAGAATCTCAAGGGACTCTGAATAGCCAAAAACGATCTTGAAAATGAACAAAGTTGGAGGTTCCATACTTTCTGATTTTAAAATTTACTAAAGCCACAGTTATCAAAAGAGTATGGTTCCAGCATAAGGCAGACCTATAGAAAATGAAATAGGAAAGAGAGCCAGGAAATAAACTCTCACATATATGGTCAAATGATATACGACAGAAGAAAGTAGTTGCCAGAGTGTTAGTAACATTGTTCCAGTTTCATGAGCCCCACATACCACAGAGAATATGGAGGAGCAAATGAAGTTTGTGTGTGCTGTGGGCTGGGCCACAGAAGAGGAACTCTGAGCTTAAGGAGTCATCACTTTTAAGGCAAGTGTAAGGAAGCATTGTCCTTGTACATAGGGAGATACTACCTCATCTCTCAAACTTACCAGCTTCATGAAGACTCCGGAGAAGTGGTTCAGATAATGATAGGACATGATGTCTTCGGTGAAGGTAGCCACATGTCTGCAGGTTAACGTTAAAAACCTCTCCAAATACGAAGAAATATAATCATAAAAAACAATGGAGATTCCCTATGGCTAATGAAAGTGGAGTCAAAGAAAATGTCCTCTTTGTGACTGTTACTATTACCTTATCTTTTGGTTCAAGCTGGTGTAGTATGGAAACACAGGTTTGAGCTAAGAACTCAGAAGGGCTCTACAAGTTCTGTGGAAGTGTCTCAGTGGCCAAGGACAGAATGTCAGAAAGACTAAATTAAACACGTAGGTACACTTGGAATCCATGTCAGCTGAGGAAACTCTGTTTCCTGTTTTTCTCCAAAGTAGATGGTCCACATCATGCTTTAAAATAAATTTTGCTGTTTAAAAAAGAAAAATATTTTTTAAAGTTATAATGCTAGAATATATGTGAGGAAATGAATGCAGGATAAATTTACTAGGCTACGGAAAATAAGACAAATTCTACCGCACAAGAAGGGAGCCAACATTTTTGAGCCTCTGGAAGAGTACCTTAAGTTTGTTAGGTGCTCAATAATAAAATAACTTATGAAGAGAGAGGGAAGAAATATTATGTCCAGGCAGGATATAGGGAAAAATTTTACATGAATATTTAAAAAAAATTTAGTATGTAATTGCAGCACCAACTTAGAAGTGGTGCTTAATTTCCATTTCTGAGTAAGGAGTTAAATTGTAAGCTCTAAATTGGAAAAGACTAAATCAAAGAAATATTCCAGAAATAAGGCAGAAAAAGTTAGCAATATGCCATGCATACATTGATTTGTATACATTGTTCTATGTCCTACCACTGTACTAAACTGTTGAGAAATCTGCTGTTATCTATATTCCTCTGCATTAAAGTATTTTCCTCCTTCTGGATGCTTTTTAAGAATTTTTTTCTTAGAGCAATTTGACTATCATATGCTTATAGTATAGTTCTCTTTGTGTTTCTTATGTTTGGGGTTCACTGAACTTCTTAGATCTGTAGGTTTATTCTTTTTACCAAATTTGAAAAATATTTTACCATGATTTTTTCAAAAAGATTTTTGGTCTCCATCCCCCTCTCTTTTGAGAATGCCAGTTATACTGTTTTGGCAACTTGAACTTGTCCTAAGGCTCGCTGATGCATTGTTATATTTTTTTTAACCTCTTTTCTCTATAAATTTCTCTTTTGACTTTCTATTGTTTTCAGGTCCACTAATCTTATTTCTGCTATGTCAGTGTCTCATCCAGGAGAAGGAGCAGATTTATGCCTATATAGCAGATCTATGCCTATATAGAAAGTTCACATAAGAGAAGAGTGGAACTGCAGATAAGAAGGAATGAATGGGTCAGTAAAAATTGCTGCTGGTATAGTTGTTGAACATTTTTTTCCTCACTGAAGGATATGTTTTTATTGGAGAGAGGGAGAGAGAGAGAGAGAGAGAGAGAGAGAGAGAGAGAAATCAGTTTTTTTGCTTCCTGTATATGCCCTGACCTGGGATGGACCCGCAGACTTTTGGTGTAAGGGATGGTGCTCCAATGAACTGAGCCACCTGGCCTGGTCTGTCCTTGTCCTCAGCTCTGACATTTTGAAGAGATGGGGCCAGTTATTTTGCAGAATGTCTCTGGATTTTGGCTTTTCTGATACTTCATTAGATTCAGGTTACACATAGGTGGCAGGAATACCCCAGGAGTGACACTGCATTCTTCTCATTAATCCAATCAGGTGGTACATGATTGTGACTTTTTCCTATGTTGATGATGTTAACTTTGATCACTAAGTCCTGCACATGTCTTCCAAGTTTCTCTACTGTAAAGTTACTATTCTCCCCTTTGTAATAAACAACAAAACTATAGGGAGATTATTTGAAGTTATGTGAATATCTTATTCCTTAAAGTACATTGATGACTCTTGTCTGAATCAAATTACTATAATGATTGCCAGATAGTGATTTTTCCTTCTGCAATTATTGGTTAGCATTTTATTATAAGGGTCTTTCCTTCTTCCTTTATTTAGTCATGTCTGTCCATATGGATCTGTGTGTTCTAATTTTATTCAATGGCTTATAATCCATTAGTATTATTACTTATAATGTCCCAGATTTGTCCCAGATTTGGCTAGTGGGAGCTCCTTTGAGCTGATTTCTGTGCCTGTCACTCTTTGAGGACATTCTTACTCCTGGTGCAAGATGGTCCAGGCTTATAGACTCAGTCATTTTGCTAAGGACCCCTGGTTCTTTGAGTAGGGTGTAATATTGGAACCTAAAATCTGGAAGGTAGGTGTACTAATTGCAAATGAGGTGTTATTGCTCATATCCTTTCAGAAGACAGATGGGAAAATAGCCAATTCATATCATTCTCGCTTTCACCATTTTATATGTGTAGCTCCTCTCACCATAAGAAGCCTAGATCCCAACAAAATTAATGTATTTATTCCCTTACTCAATTCTACAATACACATAAACTTGTTTCAGAATTCCTATACCCATACAACTATTAACAATAAGCCTACTGACCTATTAAGTCAAATTTAAGGGTTTTTTTTTTTTGCCCTTTTACTTTCAGACTGAGAGGGGTGAAAATACAGTAGCTAAAAGTTACTTGGATTCTTTCTTTTTCACTTTTCTTTAATATGGTTGTTATCCATTTGGTATATAGTTAAGTTTATTTCCTTCTGTTTGTTTCCAACTTTGAAGTTATTGTTTATTTAGCTTTTGACATTTTAATTATGATGTGTCTTAGTGTGGACTTCTCTGAGTTCATATTATTTGGGACTGCCTGTTTTTCATTAACCTGGATGTCTGTTTCCTTCACCAGGTTGGGGAAGTTTTAAACCCTTATTTTTAAAAATAGGTTTTTTGTTCCTTTCTTTCTTTCTTCTCCTTCTGGGATACCTGTGGTTTGAATGTTGGTTTGCTTGATGTTCTCTCAGAGGTTCCTTAATCTATCCTCATTTTAAAAATTCCTTTTTCTTTTTGCTGTTCTGATTGGGTGTTTTCCGCTATCTTGTCCTCTATATTGCTGATTCGATACTCTGCTTCTTCTAATCTGTTGTTGATTCCATTTAAAGTATTCTTCATTACAGTTATTGTACTCTTAATTTCTGACTGGTTCTTTTTTCAGTTTTCTATCTCATTGTTGAAGTTCTCACCAAACTCATCAGTGGTTCTCCTGGGTTCATTGAGCATCCTTATAACCAGTGTTTTGAACTCTTTATATGATAGATTGCTTATCTCTGTTTCCTTTGGTTTTTTTTCTGGGGTTTTGTCATGACCCTTCATTTGGGACATATTTCTCTGTATCTTCATTTTGGCATTTTTCTGTTTTTATAAATCAGGCAATATAGCAACCACTTCCAGTCTTGAAGGAATGACCTTGTGTAGGAGCTACTCCTTTGCAGGTTGCATGTGTTGGGTATTTTTAGCAGGCCAGCTGGAGCTAGAGCATCCATGCTAGAGCATCCTCCCTGGATGGGGGCCTGGAGCTGTAGGTGGAGTGGGGACAGGTAAAAGCAAGTCTGAGGGCAAGTTGCATTGAGGCTACCTTGGCTGACCTGTTGGAGTGTAGCTGGAGTGGGCTCAGGCCTTGGATAGTCCTGGGGACAAGCTACATCTGGGTCTGCAGCTGAAGCTGGAGCAGATGCAAGCTGTAGAGATTTCCAGAGGTAAGCACTGGGGCTGTAGTCAAAGCGGGCGCGGTCTGTAGGAGCTGTACCTAGGCTTGGCGCAAGCAGAGGGGAGTCCTGGGAACGTCACAAGGCCAGAAGCTAAAGCCGTAGCAGGCTTCAGGGAGATCTGTGTCTGCGTGGTCTCTTTTATTTGTCGTACAGAAGCGTCCCTGTCAGGCTTCAGTTCTTCTTCGGGGGAATTGCTCTCTGTAGGCGTAAGTTCTGTGCGTTCCTGGGAGGAGGTGAGTTCGTGGTCAAACTAGGCCACCGTCTTGGACTGGGAGCTATTTATTTATTTATTTATTATTTGATATTGGCCATCTGAAAGGTGCGAGGTGGCATATCACTGTGGTTTTGATTCACATTTCGCTAACGATTAGAGTTGTTGAGGCAGTGGCCAGAATTAATCTTATGTTTTTAGCTAAAATTAGCTCAGACAAGAAAAATATAAGAAAATCTAATTTATAGTTTTGAAACCATAT
Organism: Mormoops blainvillei; assembly: GCA_004026545.1. NCBI lineage: Eukaryota > Metazoa > Chordata > Mammalia > Chiroptera > Mormoopidae > Mormoops > Mormoops blainvillei. Next base: position 26,737 of record PVJD01010840.1, read on the forward strand.
GAAATTGTTTTGGTTACAGGGTCATAATCTTTCATATTCAATGTCTTGGGGAAAGTCTCTTTTTCAAACAATTCCCCTAATCAGGTTGAAAATATTATAAGTCATCTGGAATGTTTTAGATTCATAAAATTCCCTCTCTCTCCATATATATAGAGAGAGCTATCTTGCCATTAAACAACTAAAAATGGCAATGTAATTCTTGTCCAGAGATGATCCAAATTAGCCTTCAGGGGAGCTACAGTTCTACTGGACAGATATCATTCAGAAACCTGGGGAAAATTTCTCATGGCACAACCCAGTTGATTGACATTAACTTCACCATTTGCAAGGAGTATGTTCTGTAGGGGTATTTGATTAATTGAAAACAACAACAACAACATGTGTGAGAAAACATATAGTCATCAAAAACCTGGCAATGGCCTGCCATACACATTCTCTGATGTACTTAAAATCTCTGGGAAAGGTTTAACTATCACTCTACATCTGTGCGTTGGGAGTAGCAGCTCTGTCAAAATCTCCTTGGAGGTGACTGTTGGAATTCTTGGGCAGTTCATTGCCTTCTTGCTGAGTCTAGGTTCAATTCATTCAATCGCTCTTTTAGTCATTTAACAAATATTTGGTGAGAACTTAGTCTGTGCTATCCACTGGGCTAGGCTCTGGAACAGACAGTAAGATTAGACAGTAGGTAGGCTTTCTGGTGGGTCCACCTTCAGATGACAGGGGCCAGTGGTCTTCTCTTACTTGATGCAGGCTCTTCCTTCAAGATGACTTTAATGAGTTACTCAGAAACAGTTGAAGTTTATTTTATGCTGGGGTAGAATATAACTTTGGCTGTTCATTAGTAGGAGGTATATACTATTTATCTGTGAAGACAGAAAAAGCAGGAACTGGCAAGGTGCACACATGAGACAAAGGATAAGGAAGAGCAATATCAAAACATCTTCCTATGAGACAGGTACCTATTCCTTGCAAGGCCAAATGATTAAAAAAAGCTTTGAATTGGTGAGGTTGTGTTTTGAAATGTGGTGCTGTAAATGCATTCCTTATAAACCTTAATTAAATACCCATTCTTTGCCCAGTACTTTTTTAACTATAATAGAAGTGCCACAGAAGTGGAGTATGTGGTATGCCCCGTGGAGGGCATGTCTTCCTCCATTGAACGGAAAGTACAGAATATTGCGTGCTTTGCTATACTCCTGGGTAGGAATCCCTCCTTCAGAACAGTCATTCTTGGCTGCTGTCTGAGCCTAATCAGACCACAATCACCAGGGACAAATGTATAGCAAGAAAAAGTAAGTGGCTCCTTGTTTTGAGGGAGACTGCATACCAAAAGGGACCCAGAAGTATCTCATCAATTAAAAGGAGATATAGGAGGTTATTATCGGATTTGGGGAAGAGTAGAGTTTAAGTTAAGTTTGAAAGAAACAGGATTTTGGTAGGCTCAAAGCAAAACAGGGCTCCGTGTAAACGACCCAACGCAGGTGGAACTGCAAAGTGGGCCCAGAGGCCTCTTTCCTTGAAACTGATAAAGTCAAGGGAGATGTGAACTGTCCAGAAATACATCATCTGAAGCTCAGTATGTAGGGTGGAAAGAAAGCCTTCTTTGTGTCAAATTCACTTAGATCACCCAGGCAATGAGTAGGATGTTTCATTCTTATTGATATGATTTTAAACAGGAATTTTTTTGACAGTCTATGATCTTAGAGAACAAAGGTTTAAGTAAGAAAGCAGTGGTCAAAAGGACTGTGATGACACTTCACAGCTGCATTTTGACCTTGGGAGAAATATTGTTTCCTTTAACTTTGTAGCTGGTTTTATCCATGTCTTATCTGCTATCTGTTAAAAAAAGAAAAAAAAAAAGATGCTCAAAATGAATCAGTTTAGGCTAAGCTTCACGTCACTTATTTACATTTCAGCTCTACCAGAACTGCACTCTTAAACTAGTCAATCAGGAATTGCTTAATCAGCACTAGTTAGGTAATCCGCTTGACAGACCCCCCATGATCCCCTAAAGGAAACTAAATTTACAATAACCCACTTTTTGCCAGTATAATTTCCTCATTCCCACTCCCTTCTGCCTGTATAAAAGATTTTTATTTTGCATAGCCCCTTTTTATGTGCTAGATTGGATGCTGCCTGATTCAAATCAACTTTTGCTTAAGTACTTAAAATATTTTAACATGACTTAGTTTATCTTTTATATATCCCAGTGTAATGAATGGCTGGCCTGATTTTTACTTTTTCAAAGGGAGCTGATGTTTTGCTTTCTCACTGCAAATTCACCACATAATAGCAGGTTTCTAGGCTGTGTAAATTTGATTATAGACTTTGGAAAACCATAGACATTGGTCAATTTTTTTCTTCCAAAAGTGGAAATGATACAGAAACCCTAAAGTCAAGGGCCTGTTCAGCCAGGTCCCCCTCCTCCCTCCACACACACCGTTGTTTCTTTCTTCACCTCCCAAGGTGTCCAAATGTCGTACGTAGGAGTGGGAAACAAAAGAACCAGTAAGGTCCTTCCTGCTTAAATAAAAATCCACATGGCCTCTCTGCGGTTGTTGGTTGGGAACTGTAGCTTGGGAGAAAGCGGGCATGCTGCTTAAACTGATTAGTTTAGCCGCCTTCCTTGCGTCCTCTCCATGGAAAGCTCTGCGGCGTGTCCAGTGGGAGCGAAGCAAAGTCGCCACGGCACACTGAAGGCCACCAGTCCTCCAGACGCAGCTCCCCAGACACACTACGTCCAGCCTGCGCCTCGACTCCTGGTCCTGCCCCGTGACGGTCCCGCAGTTCCTTCAGCCCCGCCCCTGCATGGAGTTTGGCCCCTGGCCCCGCCCCTGAATGGCGCCCCAGAACCCGGCCGCCAGCGGGACCTGCCCTCCTGCCGAGCCTGGTAAGGGCGGAGCCCGGCCTGCAGCTGCGAGGACCGGAGCGGCGGGAGGTGGAGGGCGGGCGGTCCGGAAGTGGGGGCTCGCGGCCATGACAGTTCCCGCACGCGGCTTCTTGCTGCTCCGCAGCCACTTGGGCCGAGTCCCGGGGCTGGGCGGGAGCGCGGCGACGCTCGTGGGGGCGCAGGGGGCGGTCGGCCCCAAGTTCCGTGGCTTTCGGAGCAGCGGCGCGAGGTATGAGCTCTAGTGGACGCCAAGTCCCCTCGCCTCTGGGTGTTCCGGGTGTGAAGCGGCCGCCGGGGGTGAGGGTGGCGGGAGTGCGAGCACTTGGCGCGAGCTGGGCCCCCCTGCGTGAAGCCCAAGGCTCCTGGGTAGCCCCGCGGCGCGGCGCGGGCGAGGCCTGTCTCGGCTCCGCACTTGGCCCAGTGGACCACGCAGCGGGTCCAGTTGGCCCGAAGCCGGGCATCCTGCGTGCGCTGGGCCCTGGGCGCCGTCACCAAAAAGTTCGCTTTTCGCAGCAGGTGCAGTTGAGTGATTTATGAAGACGTTTGAGTCCCTTAGGAGAAGTGCCATGAAAACGCATGGTCTGCTTGTTTCAAACATTTCTTTTTTTTCCTGTTACTGCGATTCGTAAACAATGGAGTGGGCGTTGTTCCAGACGGTTTATTAGCGTTTGAATGTCTGAGTTCCTTTGTTAGTGGTGATGCTGAGTGAGGTCTCTTCCATCTTCAAAATTCTGAATGATCAGACATTAATCTTGATTTCTCAGTCCTTTTCTGTGTGGTACTTGCCGACCCTCTTTGCCCCAAAATTGAGGTGGTGAATCTCACTGCATCTCTTGGACCTCGTTGCTGACTAGTGCGTTTAAAATACGGAACAGTGCGGTTTTAACTGCTCTTCACAAAGGTGCCCCGGCCCAGTTTACCCTTAAGTCACTGACTTGGTTGTACTTGTAAACACAAACCTAATACGCTAAAAATATATTCCCTTGACCCAAAGCCAGTGAGTTCAGAAGAGATTCTGTTTCCAGACTTTCAGGGCTTCCAGTAATGCGCTTTCACTGCCGTTTCACAGGGCCAGAAGGTGGTGTCTCACGAACTTTTTTGTATCTCCAATGCGCAGCACAATAGAAAGAAAGTGTGATGATCAGTAACCTGGAAATGCAGCGACTGCTTAATTAATTTAAATGGACTAAGTCCCCATTGTATGCATTCGTACCTAAGTCTTGAGTAATGGAAATAAAAATTATTTCCTATAGGGTTTACGGGACGTCGTTGTTAGTGACTAGGTCCTCCACAGGAATATGTGAGAAAATAACCGATTTAGAGTTTTGGTTGTGTTAAGTTCTCATGGTGTCTGGAAGAATTTGCCACGTGGTTTGGAATTACCAACTTGATTACCTAGAAAAAGGAGACTCTCTGGAATTCTATTTGTACTACAAAATAGAAGAAATTATCTACTATAGATGTTTTATCTATATTTAGATAGCTTTTGAAATTGTTGTTTTAGGGCTTCTTTCCAGGGCGAAGATAAGGTTTTTCAAAGTGTATAAGTTGATTAATTTATCTTTGTCAGCTTGATGTGAACAACCCTGGCACCCCATCCTCTCCACGTACATTGAATGAGAGTCACAACAGTTACAATCTTAAGTATTCGGTTGTAGCCCGTTGATTTGTTATGGATGTGCTCCCCCCACACATATGGATAATTCAGATATTTTAAAATTATATTTAATCGTCTCTTTATAATTTAAAATAGTTGAGTGCAAAAATTTTGAAAAGCTGTTCTTAATATAGATAACAACTGTTACTTTTTGATCTAGCTGCTTTCAGCCCCATTTGATGCAGATTATAACTATACATATAAATAACACTTTTGATTGTTTTTGTTTATTTTTAGAGAGGGGGAAAGGAAGGAGAGAGAAGCATGAATGTGTGGTTGCCTCTCGCATACCCCCTACTAGAGACCTGGTTTGCAACCCAGGCATGTGCCCTAGACTGGGAATGGAACCAGGGGCCCTTTGCTTTGCGGTCCCGCGCTCAATCCACTGAACCATGTTAGGCAGGGCTGTTTTATTTTTCTTAAGGCAGCACTAATTAAGTTAGGCTGGGGTAGTGTTTTTTATATCCTCTTGGCCCTGAATACCATATAGAAAGGTGAGGATGGCTGTAAGGTTGAGAAACACCTGTGGACTGGTGGGTCTCTGGTGGGGAGGAATTCGGACAGTGTGTTGATGCTTATTGGTGTCTCTTTTCTCTTGTAGGACCAGCAGAGAGAAGAGATTCCATCTTCCAGAGGTCGCCACTGTCTGCCTCCCCACCTGTCCCCATCTACAGTCATCATTTTTTTAATGTAGTATAGTGACACATTAGTTTTCTAGCTCTTCACTGCGAATGTGGTTTAAATATGACATCATTCCTATTGACTTATTTTCAGTAAGAATAACTTACTGAAGTAAGTCTTGTAACTTACCGAAGTAAGTTATTCTTACTGAAAATTGTCTTTGAGTGTGATAAACTCTTCACCCAAAGAGACCGAATGTTTTAAAGTAAAGAATTATTATAAGTTTCTAAGCTATATAAAGCCTTAAATGAATAATGAAGATATGTTTTTGATTATTTTTTCATATCTTTGACTAATTAGGTACCTATGATAATGGAACATGTAAATACTATTTTAGTGGAATTTTTTTGACAAGTGATATTTCAAGTAATAATGTTTGACAGAATTTGAAAGTTACAAAATCTTGAAGTATCATTTAACATTTTTCTCTCAATGGTTTTTCCATTAAGATTTGCAATGAGTTTTTCTTTCCTGTTGACTCGTGAGAAATTAGATCTTATTAATTCAAAGAAAATATATTTACTGTCAAATAAATAAATTTTTCTATTAGTTGTAGCTTATTGTTTCTTAAAATAAATTACCTGAACAGCCAAAAAGTTAAAAATAAAAAATTATTGGTGATTAAATTTTTCCTATTTTGTCTTGCTGTGTGAGGAGTTTACAAATCCAAATGTCTTTGGGTTATAAATATTGTATGAGTCTGGTCCTGTGCTCTTCAGTATGTGGAGCCAGGCGGCAGCCTTTGCCATTTGGAGGGGTGGTGTCACACAAAGACCTTTTAAATTAATGTCAGGCTCAAAGCAGATTTGCAGGTATTCTGCAACAGGGACTCCCCAAAGCCTGCTCTAGATCATCCTCTCTGAACTCATTTTCAGCAACTAAACGGATATTCCAAGTGTTTGTTCCATGTTTATTTTGTTACCTCAGTGATTCCTAAAATCATTAATTTGGCAGAATCTTTTTCCTGCTCCTGCTATGATTGATTTTAGCATTTGTAAAATTTTGTATATTGGCCTACAGCTCTTCATGGAAGCCTCACCTTTCTTTATGCCTCACTGCCAATGGCTTTATAATTTTTGCAGCTAGACTGACATTAAAAAACCCCTACATTTCTAGGCTTAGTAAAAGGCACTGGTTTATGTTATTTACATATTAATGTCTTAATAAAGTAGGTAATTGAATTTAATAATTAAAAACCAAATTTGATCACTAAGCCTGTTCATTTGTCTTCAGATTTTCCCCTCTAGTACTTATTCAGTCTTTTTATCTCTGTAGAAGAATTACTTGATTAAAAATCCTTTTATGCTCTTGTAAGGCTGAAGGACCCAGACTTCATTTAGGACTGTTACCGAAGTTGGTTTTCCACAGACTGAATTCAGCCAATATAGAGTTAGTCCAAATGATTAGCAAAGTCAGTTTCTTGAAATCATGTTTTGTTTTGTTGGCAAATATCATAGTGTGGTTTTCCCGTCTTAACGCCCTACCTGTTCTAATGAAAATGAGATATGATAACTGCCAGACTATAATTTTGGTTTCTCAGGGTTCTTAGGCCATTTTTATTTTAGAACTTAAATGTTTCACTATTTAGTGTTTTATATCTTAGTTTTATGTCCGTGTCCCAACTGTTCAGATATAAAATGCTCTCTAATTATAATGTGTCCCAAATTAAGTTTTCTGATTGAAACGGATTAATAGATGAAAAACAGAGACTGGTATTAATCTCAGATTTTGTTACGCAGTCATGGGTTTAGTAATGATTTTGCAGTTCCTTTAAGGACTTGAATCTTTGTTTTTCAAATGATTTGATGTTATGTTACCTTTTCATGTTAATACCATGATGGGATGACAAAAACACTAATAATCTTCCATGGTCACATACTGTCTTAGAATTCCATGGAGTCCAGTGAAGATTTTTAAAAATATTTTGGCTTAGGGAGGATTAAGTTGTGGAGTGAGCTTTAAAGAGGTAGAAGCTTGGGTGAAGTTTGAACTGTCAATGAGTGGGATAAATTATTGATTTGTAGTAAATTGAAATTGGCTGTTAAGAAGTTCAATTTGGAACAGAAAAAAAAAATACCCAAAAGATAGAAAACTTTGCGGTCAGGACAAAATACAATTCAAATCTAATTAGTTTCAAAGAACTCAGGATTGAATATTATCCAAGAAGGCTTATCCAGCTGCTGCTCCACTTAACAGGAATCATAAACATTTTCTGTGGTGCCATTGTTTTGGTTAATATTTTATTGACTGCATCGTATTATATTAAGTCGGTTGCCTATAACTTACTCTAGTCACTTGGCTGTGGTCCATTGTCTAGACCTGGGGACATATGAAATAATTTACTTGCAGATTCAGGTCATCTTGTGAACATCATACCACCTAGGCTTGTTCACTTAGCGATCTGAACTCTACTTAGGTGTAATTACTCTCTTTAAAGAGTGTGCCTAGAACCTAAAAGTCTACCCAGAGATTCATAATTCTAAAGTGGGGGCCTATATGTACTTTAAAAGAGATGACCTCCTCTTCCCCTTTTGGCTAATTACTATTAACTTTGCAAGGAATATCATCTTGCCTTTTAGTAATCCAGTTGTGTTGTTGAAAAAAAATTCTTACTAATATTTAATGAACCTTTACTCTGCTAAGCACTTTGCTGAGATTTTTCACCTACAGTATATCCTTTAATTCTCAACAACTGAAGGAAGTAGACAGTATTACCGTTCCCAGTTAACAGATTGGGAAATTGAGGTTTAGAGAAATAATTTGTCCAAGTTAACACAATAAATAAATAGTGAAGACAGGGTTTGAACCTGCATGATCTACCCAGTGCTTTGCTATACAAGCAGTTTATAGCTCCAAACACCTCACTATCACTATTCCTCTTTTTGAAAACACTAAACCTGGTAGGACTTTTGTGAATCAAGAAAGGTACTTTTTGCATATAAATATTAAAAATTAAGTTGGTAGATTCCCTTAACGCCAGGTGTTTTTTAACCTGGGACTTCACGCATAGAATTTAGGGGCTCTGTAAACTTAGATGGGAGGTCAGTAATCTTTAACAGATTTGGCATTTCCTTCAGTTGTGAATGTTGACAACAACCTACAGTAATATTAGCAGTACCTGTGGTATTACCAATAAAAACACATTTTAATATCACGGAGTTGATGCAGAGATCTCCAGCATCATATACATGAATCACTACTTTGATATTATAGTAGCTATTGGACCTGCCACTAGGTCTGTCATTTAATGCTTTTTTTTTTTAAAGGCATTCGATAACAATATTTCAATAAAACTGATTTCCTTGTAAACTTGTGTGTTTTATATTAAACATTTAAAAAGATTGTTCTGAGAGATGTCCATAGGGTTAAACAGACTGCCCAAGGGTTCTCATGGTATGAAGCTTAGCATCTAAGATGCTGAAAAAGGTGAATATTGTTTAGGTATCTCTAATTTATGAGTCTTGAAAGAGTTAAGTTACAAAATCAAACAACAGAAAGAATCATACATGATGAGCAGAACTTGCTTTACTTTTTATTGCTTTATAAAAGTATAATTTCTGATAAAATGACTTGGAGGTTTAAATAAAGTATTTTTGATGTGCAATGAAATGTTTTTTAAAAAGCCGAAACTTAATGTTCTTAAGTATTAATTTACTTTAAAAACATTCAAATATTGTGAAAGGCTCCCTAGTGCTAGTGATTACTTTTATTCTGTATGTAACTGCCTTAGTTCCCTTGGGTTTAATTTCTATTACATTGTTGGTTCTAACTCAAAATCTCCAAGTTGTGCTCTGAGATAGAAAGCAAACTAGTTAGGACCTGAAGAGAAATTTGACTTGCTAATGACTGTATTAGGGTTTTTCATAAAACAGTTCTCATAAAACAATTGCAGCTCTAAAGTTGTGGTTGAAAACAAGATTGAAACCTAGAAGCAGAAGCAAGATGCGAAGTATTCAAATTGAATACACTTAATCTTGGGTAGAATTTGGTATTTTTACTACTTTGTGAGGGAGTATTTTGATATACAAGAAAAGTCGTGATTTTTATTCCCGTTTACTACTTTGCTTTAGTTAATTAAGGACTTCATTTAGTTCTGATACTATAGATTAGGATGGTTTCAGTTTATTTTCTGGGAAGTACAGGTAAATAAACAAGTGCATAGAAACAACACTAAATGCTGATGGCTTTCTGTGGTCCCATATTGCTCCTAGTTATCTGATTATGTCTCCTGTTACTTAACAAAAACTAGGGGACAAAGCCACTTTTGCAAATCAGCCAATCAGCTCTTAGCCAAATTCTCTATAAGGTCAGTAGCGAACATTCCCATTATATAGATGAGGAAATTGCATTCGTTTGAGTTAAATGACTTGTCCAATCTCAGAGCTACTAATGGTGCGTCAGACCTGACAGGACTTCTGGCTTGGTGTAAGTAATTAGTACTGCACTGGGCTGCTGTGCTACTCCTCTCCCTGATACTTATGATTTATTGCTTCCTAAGGAACCCACATTTAGTGCTAGCCCAGCAACGTGGGGTGAATAAAGTACTGAAAGGGAGAGCTCCTTGTCCTGCCTTCTTTGGGGGTCACTTGCAATATTCCTGCCTTTTCAGGAAATGTCACCTGAACATTTCCTGAAGTAACGATAGGGTGCATTGTGTGAAAGATATCTGAAGGGTCAACTTCAGTGCACTTTTGATGTCTATTTAGTGGCCATGTGCCCTGGCTGGTGTGGCTCAGTGGATTGAGTGCCGACCCATGTACCAAAGGGTCACCAGTTTGAGTCCCAGTCAGGGCACATGCCTGGGTTGCGGGCCAGGTTCCCAGTGGGGGGTGCATGAGAGGCAACCACACACTGATGTTTCTCTCCCTCTCTTTCTCCCTCCCTTCCCCTCTCTGGAAATAAATAAATAAAATCTTAAAAAATGCAAAGACCACAATAAACTTTAAAAAAATGGCAGTGTGACTGATTTTTTGGCTAAACCAGGCATTTTTTTAAGGATAAAAATGGACATTAAAGTAATGAAAATGACATTATTTAGAATGTTTATTGACTAACAAATATATTAGTGGATCTAAGAGTTATAATGAAAACTATTTTCTAAGTTAACATTTTAAAAGGTAATTTACATTCTTATACGTTAAAACAATTAAATTTTATCTATAATTTTTGTTAATTATGTGAATATTTTAAACATCAAATTCTTGGTACATATTCATATATTATATCTTTAATGTTTAAAGTATAAACATTAGATTAAAGGATAGAGGAAAGCAATGGAATTAGAAACCCAAATTTCAGGGTAGTGTTTATCTATAGGAGAATAAGGGTTTCGAATAGGGAACAGTTACACAGATGATTTCAGTGATTATAAAAATCTTTTTACCAAACTGGTTGGTAACATTAATAGTATTTTTTTCATATTTATTATAGTTTGCATCTACTCACTTTTAATATAAGTCAGGAAGACCTATTTTGATAACATGAAAATGTGTTTTAGGATAGAAAAATACCCAGAATACTATCTCCCTCACCATTTTATTTTGCACATTTCTCTTAGCTTCTAAGCCACATGCATACATACTTCAACAGTCATGATGATGAGCCTCCGAGTTTCCTATGTTCACTTTGTACAATGAATATTTTCACATACCGCTCTTTTTATAATTATTTTCATTGGCTGCATAATCATTTTTTAAAATTATGATGTAATAAGCAATTTAACTCTGGTAACTCCATGAATATTTAATAAACACAATGTGCACATACTCTTTTAGGTGTTAAGGATATCATAATAAATATAAACTGGCTGCCTTATCTTAGAGTATAGTGGGGGAGACTAATTTTAACAAGGACTTAAAATACTACACAAGAGAAAGAGCAGGGCACTGTGGGAGCTCATGGCAAAGGCAGTTCCCCAGGGCAAAGGGTTAGAGAACATATCCCAGAGTGCCTTCTGAGCTGAGGTGAGGAATATGTGGAAGTGAAGGGGACGAATAGATTTGGAAGGGAGGTTAGAGAGGTGAGAAGGAGAAGAAGTGTTTCAGATTGAGGGAATAGTGCATGTGAAGATCCAGAAATAAGAACAGCGGATACATTGAAATGTAGCTGCGTGTAGTGTGGGAATTGGTGGACTCTGTTCTTTGGCAGTGAAGCTAAAGAAAGCTCATGCATGGGCTTGAAGCTACAGTAAATTCAGATATCAGTTAAAACTCCCTATTCTCAGTTTTTCAGGTCAAAATTTTTAGTCCAATTTGACTTCTTTTCCTCACACTTGTAACGCGCAATCTCAGTAAATCTCGGTGGCTCCACCCTCAAATTTAGAATCAGTGTTTAGCACCCTCACTGTTACCCCCTGGAATACCATGCTAGTGTCCCCACTTCCCCCTTGCTCCCAGAGACTGTCCTCCACGTTTGAACCAGTTATCATTGAATAATGAAAATTGGGTCATGCCACTCCTCAGAATCTCCACATGGCTCCTATCTCACTCACAGTAAAACCCAACATCCTTTCGAAGGCCTGAAGGGTCTTAGGTGATCTGACATCCCTACTTCTCTGACTTCATGCTCCATCGTGGTCCACTTATTCCTTGCACTACAGCCACTGGCCTCCTTGCTATTCATTGAACATGCCAGGCACACTCTTGCCTGAAGTTCTTTGTGTGTGCTGCGTACTTTCCCTGGCCTGGGATTCTTTTCTCCATACGGCCGCATGACGTCCCCTCATTTCTTTCATTTATGCTCAAATGTCATCTGCTTGATCAGAGAAGTGACACCCTAACCTACCTATATAAAATGACAACTCTGACCTCCAGATATGCCCTGTCCTTCCATTTTTTTTCACACACATGGTATATTAAATATTTGTTTTAAAAAAAAATTTGCTGTCTTCTTTAACTACAATATGGTTTCCATGAAATCAGACAATTTGTTTTGTGCACTATTATTTATGTTCCTCGTGATAAAGCCTTCTGTATAGAAGGTCCTTAATATATATGTGTTAAATTAATAAATTATGGGCATGTCATGAGGAGTGTTACCAGGGAATTGACATGAATATATTTGGAAATGTACTGGCTGCAGTATGGAAAATGGATGGGCAGAGACTGAGACTTCAGCCAGGGAGAACGCGTAGAAGCTGTATGCTTCTGTAGCTGAATATTTGAATTCATGATGATATGTAACATTTTCAGAAAAATGCATGTTGAAAAATCTCATTTGTTTGTGCACTAAGGGCTATGTGAGCTAGATGCTGTGTGTTTACCAGTTCTTCCAGGATATGGACTGATACAGGTGTCCTCTCATTGGGCCTCTACTAATTCCAGGCTTGTTGAAGCTCTGCAGTGACTGAGGAAATTGGTGGCATGGGCCAGCTGCTACTGAAAATGCTCAAAGTCAGTATTCATAATTGGGTGACAGTCTTAGGGATATTTACCTGTAAACATCAACTAATTCAGGCTATATCATGTCAGCTATAATTAGCATCTCAGTGCAATAAGGCAAGCACTGTCACTCTCTCAGACGCCACCATATAGAGTGCAGTCATATTTAATCTGTCCGTTGTCTCTTTGTGAGCCAGAAATCAGTTTATGCCATTGTCATCTCTGACATTCTCAGGGTCACGTGGCTTTGAAGTGTGTAGGCTGTAATTACCCTGGACTATTTTCAGTGATTGTTTCACAGCAGCCTGTGAACAGATTATTCTTTTGAACAGAGAATCAACTAGTGAGACACGTCAGCAATAGCACTGCTATTCCTGTACTATAAAGTGCAGAAGTGGTTCTGTGTTTTAAAATATAAATGTATTGAGTTGGCCAAAAAAATCTGTTTAGCTTATTCTGTAAAATAAAGACACATTTTTCATTTACACCAATAACTTTATTGATTTGGATATTTTGAGTATGGTGGCTATCTCCTGGATGGTATAATGTTGATTGTTCTCAGTTAATGTCTTGATTTGGTTGCTGTCAACTTCAACTGGTCTACATGACCATGGAGCATCGTCCAGTGAGAAATCTCCAGCACGAAACTTCACAAACCACTTTTCACACATTTGATCAGTCACAACACCTTCCCCATACACTGCACAAATCTTTTTTTTTTTTTTGCATTTCAGTTGCATCTTTACCTTTCTTGAAGTAATAAACCATAATATGCTGAAAATGTTGCATATTTTTTCCATCTTCAGTATTAAAATTACTACACGAAAATTCAACTTTGATAAGTTTCTTTTTAAGCATGTGCTGATATCACAGCTGTCGCAATACAATTTAACAAAATTATTTCAAATGAAGTTAAAGACAGCTAAGTGCTACTAGAGCCATTGTGTGGAGAAAACCCAATTTTTTTTGTCCAACCCAATATGTTCTTTACTATAAGTGAATTCTAGTATATTAGCATATAAACCTGCTTCTATGATAGAGTATTTTACCCTAACTGAATATTGCTGACACAATTTAACTTATGGAAAGTTTTTTTTTTGTTTTTTTTTTACTATTTTTAGAAATGAACCACACTGAAATTAGTTGCTATATCTGCAACCTAGGTATTTGCTAATATAGAAGGTCCTTGTTCCCGTAGTATTAAAAGGCCACTTAAATTAATTATCAAAAATAAGCATGAGAAATTAATAGGAAATAGTGAAAAATGTTTGTTAATCTTGAAAACTAAAATTTAAACTCAAAAGTAAGTGTATTTTATCTTAACTTGATTTAATCTATCATTGTAATTATGTACTGATTATTACAATGTACAAAGACAAACTATAAAAACTCAAGAAAAAAATGGATAACCTGAATTGCCTCTATATTGAAAAATTTACATTTGTAGTTTTAAACCTTCCCACAAAGAAACCTCAAATATAGGTGTCTTCACAGGGAATTCTACCAAACACTTAAGGAATAAATAATACCAATTCTACAGAGACTTTTCTGGAAATTTAAAGAGGACGGAATATTTCCTAACTCATTCTTTGAGGACATCATCACCCTAATACAAAAACCATACAAAGACATTACAAGAAAAGAAGACTACTGACAAATACCTCTTATGCACATAGATGCAAAAAATTAACAAAATTTTAGATGAAGTTCACAATATCTGGAGAGGATAGGTACATTATGACCAAGTGAATTTTAACATTTGAAAATCAGTCACTGTAATTGACCATATAAACGGACTGAAACCAAAAACCATAGGGTCCCATATATCCTCTCAATAAATGCAGAAAAAGCATTAGACAATATTCTCATATAAGCTCTCAACAAACTGGGAATAGAACTAAATCATAGAAATAAATGTATAACCCAAACCCATAAAACTTCTAGAAGGGAACACCAGAGAAAACCTTTTTACCCTGAATTAGGCAAAGATTCCTTGTACCCAACACCAAAAGCATGATTCATAAAAAGAAAATTGATTCAAATACATCAAAATTCAGAACCGATATTCCAAAGACACAGTTAAGAGAACGAAGTGGCACAGCACAGACTGAGAGAAGATGTTTCAAACCACATATCTGATATAGGGCTTGAATCTAGGATATATGAAGCACTCTCAAAACCTCTATGATAAGAAAACAACCTACTAAACAATGGGCAAAACATTAAATTACACAGTTCAACAAAGAGGATAGGCAGATGGTAAATAAGCAAATGAAAAGATGTTTAACATCATTATTCACTATGGGAATACAAATTAAAAGCACAATGAGATACCACCAATTAGGCACTAATATGACTAAAATGTAAAAGACAGACCGTACCAAGTGAGGGCAGGCATGCAGAGCAACGGGAATTCTCATATACTGCTTGTAGAAATGTAAAATAGCACAACTGCTTTGGAAAGCAGGCTGATAGCTTCCCACCCATTTAAACGTATACTTACCATATGTTTCAGCCATTCTACTCAGCATACTTGTTCAAGAGAAATGAAAGCATACGTGTATACAGTGAGTTGTACATGAATGTTTCTAACAGCTTTCTTTGTCATGACCACAAACTGGAAACAACCCAAATATCCATCAACAAATGAAGAGATGAACAAATTTTTATATTTCTATATAATGGAAATCCACTCAGCTATAAAAAGAAATAAACTATTGATGCATACAACAACATTAATGAACCTTAATTATGCTGACAGTAGCTGGAGAAAAAGGAGTGTGTAGTGTATAACTTTATTTTTACAAAATTCATGTTGTTACTGACTGATATGTAGTGACAGAAAGCAGATCAATGGTTGCCTGCTAATGGAGGGTGTGCATGGCAGGGACCTGTGGAATGGCGAGATTACAAAGGGGCACCAGGAAACTTTTAGGGGGGATGGATATGCTCATTTTCTTAATTATGGTGATGGTTTGTTTTTGAAAAACAAACCCAGGTACATACATACATTAAAACATCAAATTGTACATTTTAAATGTGTGCAGTTTATTGTATGTCAACTATACGTCAATAAAGCTATTATAAATCTAAGACAGTAGAGCAAGAGTGATACACTGAATTTTCCATGAACTTCCATGCTTAAAAGCTATTAAATTTTAGTGAAAAGTCAACAAAATTAGAATCAGAAGTAAAGGTTACTTATAATTATAATACCTAGTTTTAGTTGTATTGTCTACCCCGTTTATTTGCTCAATTATTTACCCAGGGTTATGATTATTATTAAAATGCTCTTTTGTGTTGGACTGAAGAAGTGATTTTCAAACACAATCATGCACAAGAATACCTGTGGGAACTTGCTGGGCATGCAGATTCTCAGGCATCACCCCTTAGGGATT
Source organism: Mormoops blainvillei (assembly GCA_004026545.1). Taxonomy (NCBI): domain Eukaryota; kingdom Metazoa; phylum Chordata; class Mammalia; order Chiroptera; family Mormoopidae; genus Mormoops; species Mormoops blainvillei. The sequence goes on from PVJD01010840.1 coordinate 42,742, forward strand.
ACGGATAGTAGGTGTGGTCACAGGGCCTGGGAGTCTGCAAGTGCAGCGAGCTTCCCAAGCAATTTTAATGTATCTATCTGTAGACCACGTTTCGGAGTCACTTCCTAGCAGAGCACTATTTACATCAAAATTGTTTGACCTTGGATGAGCCCATTGGATCACTAAAATGGAGTATTCTTGATCTGGTTCTGCCTGTATGTACACCACCTATTAGAGAAGGCAGCTGACTTATTTGGAAGAGGCAGCAAGTTTGCACTTTGTGTGTTGGCGGATATTCATGGTGACTGCATTCATTAGACAATAAGAAGTGTACAGGTACAAAAGAATTAAAGTCTGTAAGATATTCCTTTCCTCCTTTTCTCCTGCTTCTTATTCCCTTTTTTCTTCTTCTTCACAATATCCATTGACCTGCATTTGGTATTTTGTATAATAATCATGGCAGCAGGAAGAAAGAGCCATCTTATACTTTATGAGGTACCTTTAAGAAATGAACACATGGTAAGCGTAACGTGATTCACCACTCTTAAGTTTGACGTCACGATGTGCTGGCAAACCTTCCCATAATGCATTTCTTTGTGCCTTTCCAGAGATAAATTTATGTCTTCTCTGCATCAAGAATAGCATTTCTTTACCTTCTTAAGTTCTGATATAAATTGCCAGGAAGTAATGTTCTGTGCACTTTGCTTCCTCTAGAAATGGTGTGGGTAACAACTGAGCCATCTGCTTACTGACCTGGTCTCCAGAATAATCAGTGACAAACATAGCAACACTGGCAGCTGTTGTCATGGAGTTGTCCTAAGGCTGGGGAATAAAATTTCTCCGTGAAAAAGTTAAAAGAATTGCGTCGTACAGAGCTCATGACTTCAGGGTCTTGTAACGGATGTAACTAAGAGTGAACAGACTAGTCCTAGGGTTGCAGGACTGTGGGGTCACATACAACATGGCACAAGGCTTTGAAGATGGGTGCCAGTTTTAGTTAGACTGTGCTGATCCGCCTCTTCTAAAAACTGGCAGAGCTCTCGATAGAGCCAATGTTATAGGCCAGATCTTGAGTATGGGATTTGATTAAAAAAACATAATAGTTATAAAGAAATATATACTATAGGAGATTATAATGTAGATCTAAAAAGCAGAGTTAGAATCTTTCACGAAATTAGAAATATATCTATGAACCTGAAGAATTGGGTGCCAAATATTCTTGAAAAAAATCAAAGTTTGGATTCTCATTTGGAGAATCATAAATGTTTTAGTCACTTGTATCTTACGTGGTTGAATGTTCCTTATTGTCATTTTAGTACTACATTTATTCTTTTGTTTTCCATAGACACGATGCCATTGTTATCTCAGGAACCGAAATGGCCAAACAAATCCAGAAAGAGATACAGCAGGGTGTGGAGGCATGGACTTCCCTTGGGAACAGAAGACCTCACCTCAGTATTGTTTTAGTAGGCGATAACCCGGCAAGCCATACCTACGTCAGGAGGAAGATCAGAGCTGCCTCTGCTGTAGGTGGGGATGTTTTAGTTGTACTTGTTGCTAACAATGTTTTTTGGCTTCACTTCAAAGTGTAAGAATTATGAATGATAAGTGTCAAATAAGCCTTATTTGAAAAACATTTGTTGTTAAGATAGACTTTCTTAGTTACCAAAGTATATCTTCATTTCTTACTTCTGTTCTTTAAATTTCTTATTGAATCAATTCAGTGTGATTTCAGATGCTGTGGTGAGATGTGAGAAGGACTCTCACACTTCAAGGGGCCATTTTTATTACATTTGCTTTAACCAGATAATAAATCCGGCCAGTTCACCCCGTCAAATTTGGCCTGACAGTGGTGGTGGCGGTGCCATTGATATCTTTACTGTATTCAGATTCACTAACAGTCTGCCTTCAGTCGGTTATCACAGATAAGTGCAATTTGCTACCTAGGATATTAGGCCAAAGGATGCATGTGAATCATAAGAAAACATCTGTTACTATTTGAGAAATCCCTTCTGATGATGCTTAGAAGATCATTTTTATAGAAGGGCCTTTCCTTCTTGTGGGACAGGAGCAGAAAAACCAATTACACACTGTCTGAGATGCCATTAATGGAAACAATGACAGCACGTCTTCGTTAGTCAGGTGTCTTTCTGTGCTTGTTTTCTTCTAGGTATCCGCAGTGAGGTCATCCTAAAACCTAAGGATGTTTCTCAGGAGGAGCTTTTGGGTATAACTGATCAATTGAACATGGACCCACAAGTCAGTGGCATTTTAGTTCAGTTGCCACTGCCAGGTATTTAATGCTTTTTTTTTATATGACTGGTTTGGTTAGGATAAAGGGCATCTTTCAACATTATGTCATGACACTGTAAGTAACTGACAAAATTTATTCAGAAGGGATCAAGCTATTATGCTAGTCATGTAATAGATGACAATTTCTGAATTACTTATGCTTACCATGACTGCAAATTGTGAAAGAAAACTTTAGACATTGACAATACATGCGGTCCTTGCTTTGCATGGCACCGCGAGACCGTGAAAATGACTGTGTCAGCTTAAATCGGGCAAAGCGATAATCAAGGGCAGAAACAGCAGTTGTTCTGTGGCCTTTGAAATGTTTTCTCTAAATGTTATAAACTTCCTTACTATGGTTCATAAACATACAGAGAAATGGAAAAATAATTAAACTAACATTCAGTATACTGTAACTTAAAAATTAAAACATCGAGAATTAAAGTATTTAATTTCTTTGCAAAAAAACTTTTCAGTAGGAGTTTGAACAGAGCTTGCCTTCTTCTCATGATGTAGCATAATATGGAGCAAACGTCTTTTCTATGTGTCTGTGACTGGAATTGTCATACTTCTAAGTTTGGGTAAGCTTTCATATTCTTCTTTGTCCTTTCAAAGTTGTGAAATGTCTCTGAGTTTCTTTAAAGTGAAGTTTTATTCTGGTGTCACTTCCTCTGGGTCATTCGTTTTGTCACAGTAACTTTCCTCATTGATGTCTCAAAGTTCTCCTTTCAATTCCTATGCCTGCCTGGCTACATTGCTCAAAGGGCACAGTGTCAACATTCCAGAGTCACCTGTTTCCTGTGCAACCCATTTACATTCATTAGAATGCTACTGAAGTGACTTTAGCTTGTTTTTTACATTCATAGTTCTTACCTTCACTTCATGCTGGCTTAGGTTTTATCTCTCTTTGCTTGGCTGTCACCATTTTCAGATCTATTCACATCCCATTTCAGGTCCAGCATCATCACGTCTTGTGTTTTTGTTGTATTTTCCTCTTTGTAGGCTAATTCCCTAAATGTGGATAAAAGTTGATTATCCACTTTTGCAGAATGTCCTGTGAGTTTATCAGTTGGAGACACAGAGGCAATACACTTTGCTGTCTGTGTGTGACTAGAATGCAAATGTGCAGTGACAAATCACTGATGGGCTTTGAAAGCAATGACATGTTGGTCAGTACTCATGATGCTGTCTATTACATACACAGGGATTTATGGACCAAAGAGCCGGAAGTTCTTATGTAGTGCAGTTAATAAATACACCATGATAACTGACATTTGAATGGTGTTGTTGGAAGGCTGGCATTATTAACTAGTTGTGTCTCTGAAATTTGTGCATGTTTTACTTGAGCAAAATAAAGACTGCTGGTATAGCATAGGTTACAGTAGTTTTGTGCAGTTTTGTGTTTCTCTGTAAGTTTTGACTTGCAGAAAATAAAGATGTATGATGCTTTTCCTGGGATATTTATATGGTATTAATACTTTAATTTCTCTAACAATATAACTTAATATCTTGGTATGTTATAACTTTCGTGCCAATTAAATTACAACAAAAAATCATATATCTAATTCTAATTCCAAAATGGCTGCATTTTAAAAAATCATAAACTTGGAAAGGATCTTAGAAGTTATCAAATCATCAGGGTTTCTCCCTGAGATAAATGCCTCTGATAGATTATACTATAGAGTCATCATTTTAATATTAGTACAGTAACTCATCACTTACTTTTAGAACTAGAAAGAAATTCAACACATATAATACCTTAATTTTATATTATAGGAAACTAAGGTCTATAAAATATTAGGGATTTACTAATGTCACAAATCTGTCCAAAAATCTTGGTAGTAGGTTTAAACCCAATTGTTTGTCTCATGTAAAAAAAGAAAAACAAACTTTATCTTTGTACTTTATTTGCCAAGCAATCTTATTGTTTGCAGTTTATGAAGTTCCCCAGTTTGCATTTGTACTGCATTAAAAGAGTTATATAAAATGTTATAAATTTCCAAATAACTACATTAGATTTAGCCTATCTTAAAAATTTTATATTTATATCTGTAGAAATTTTACCCCCTTGTGGACAATAGTCCTCCTTTGGTGAATTTGTTAGCAGGACCACTAGATGGCACTGGTGATCTAGCTGTACTAAAATAAATTTCTTGAGCCCTCTTCATTTTAGAGGGTAGGAAGCACAGAGCCAAAGGGACCGTGGTGGTCACAAATATCTGGATACTCTCAGAAAGGAAAATCTTCAATCTTGCCTAAAAGCCAATAATATACAAAATAACAGTGGCTAAAATTTGTTACATTAAACATTCATGTCTCAGGCACTTTACATTTATTGATTTCCGGAATCCTCACAATAACCTGTGGGGTTGGATCTTTTATTATGCACATTTTACTGATGAGGGATTTGAGACACAGAGGGATTAAGTAACTTTCCCTAAGGTCACGGAGCTGGTGAGTAATTGCACTGGGATGTGCGTCCTTATCAACTGGTCACTCATGACATTGCTTTAGACAATTATGTTAGCTAGTGAATAATGTGTGCCTACTATGTGGCAGGTTTTCTTTATATGGAATATTTTATTTTGTCTTCAAAACAGCCTATGAGTAGGAATTGTCTTCTTCATTTTACAGATGAGGAGACTGAAACATAGAGGTTAAATGAATTGTCCAGTATCACTTGCCAGTAAATGGTAGAGCCAGGGCCCCAAATCAGTCTGACTCCAGAGCCTACATTTTTGACCTTTATTAACCTACATTATACTGATTCTCTGAACATCGTGAGCGCATATGTTTCAAACATTCATGTTCAAGTTCCTGTTGAATGTAACCACCATCTCGACCAGAATTATTTCAATAATCTGTCCTCCCTTCTTTCCAGCCTTTTAATCCTATATTTTTATGGCTTTGCCCTGCTCAATAATGATATTTCTATTATTACTCATAATTTCTTTTTGGTAAGGTTCAAAAATCACAACATTAAGAGTAAGGATAGATATTAAATAGGCTGTTCCTTCTGAAGTAGCCTGTGTCTTACTTGAGTAATCATACAGTGAGCGGCATGTGTTTGCTAGCAGAAAATACCCTTCTGCTATGGATGTATGCAGTCTGAGTTTGTATTCTGACCTTACAGTTTACTGACTGTTACTTCACTGGTGAATCACTTTTTTCCTCATCGTAAAAGAAGGATTGAAATAGACTTTTATCCAACTCATTTAGGCCACCTAGTTTTTTGGTTAATAGAAAAAGTTGATTAAAATAGAAAGTCATAAAGCAATGCATATTTACCTTAAAGATTGTAACATACAACATTTAAATACTCATTTATTCATCAATCTTTTGATGTGGATCCAAGACTCTTTGGGACCACTGATTGGAATTTTTTATCATCTTCTGGCATTAAATCATTGCCTATAATTTTCAGTTGTAGGTGAAGTTGAATAAAAACTTGTTGAGATTTTAGAAAGGCCTCCCAGTTTTCACAGTTGTCTTGGCCTTATCTAAGTTATTACTAATTCTTTTTAGTTCTCAAGCATCCTCCCAGAACATTCAACTTAATTTCCATAAAAATAACAACTGTTTTCTTTTTATACTCTATTGTTATTTGGTTATATGTCATTTTAAATTAAATTACATAATTTACTGCAAGATAACTGGCAAAAACAGATTGGGATGTATACACAATTATTTCTTGATTATCATGAAACTCATTTGGTAGAGGCAGGAGTAGTTTTATTAACTATGCTCTGATATTCATCAGCCAGCGTGTTTTATGGAAGAAATGGAACACATCAGTCTTTTTGGTGAGTGGCTGCGTGGAAGTGTGTTGAGATAGTCTCCCAAGTACATGTCTTATAGGATTGTTATAAGGACCATTGAAACAATGAGTAAATGAACAAATGAAATGATTCTAGTCAATTATACCTTCAGTTTTCTCTCATTTGATTAATAATCTTGAATTTGAAATTATTCCTGATTACAAATCTGAGATTATTTTTTATAAGTAGGGAAATATCTTAAGTAAAAGAAATTCCAAGTTAGAATTACAGTTCTGATGTTGGAGGACAGGTTTGCATAAGGATTAAACTGAATGTACAAGCAGTTTCCATGTACTCATTTGGGTAGAAAGCAAGGAATGAGATAGATTTATAGCTAATTAGCCAAAAAAGGAGATAAAATAGAATTATTAAAAACATTTAATTATTCCAAAAAAGAGAAGCAAAAAGGGGGAAAGACAACAAGGAAAACACATAGCAGTTTATAGATTTAGTCACTTAAAATGGAATGTGGTAAATAACCCAATTAAATATTAAAGGTTGTCAGATTGGATAAAAAGCAAGATTCAACTATATGCTGCCTATAGGAGACACCCTTCAAGTATGAAGACACAGAGAGGTTAAAGCAGAATTATGAAAAGGATATATCATGCTAACACTAATAAGAAGAAAGTGAAGTGATTATGTTAGAATCAGATAGGGCAATGAATATTTCCAGGGATAAATAAGGTCACTCCATAGTAATAAAGGAGCTGCTTATTAAAAAGAAATAACAATTTTAATTATTTATATATCTAACAAGGAAGCTTCAAAATATATTCTGTAAAAACTAATAGAATTATAAGGAAAATAGACAAATTTAAAATTATAGTCATAGGTTTCAGTACTTTTCTCTTAATAATTGAGAGAACAAGTGGGCAAAAAAATCAGTTAGAGTGTAGGTTTGAAACACAGTGTCATTGAATTTGACCTAATTGACATTTATAGAACAGTCTCCTAGAAAACAACAAAATGTATATTTTTTCTAAGTTCACAAAGTACATTTACCAAGATATACCCTTTTATAGGTCATAGAAGTTGTTTATATTGTTTAAAAGGATTCATGGCACCTGAAGCGTGTTTCCTCACCACAGTGGAATTAAAGATTACTAACAGAAAAATACCTGGAAAATCCTCAAATATTTAGAAACTAAATAATACACTTTTAAATAATCGTACCAGATTAACATAAATCCTCTTGTCTTTACAACAGGAAAGAGCTCAGCAAATTGAAAATTAATATTTTTCCTGACCCATCAGAGAACTGAGGTTGCTGGACAAACCACCATTCCAGAGTCTGGAGGGAGAGTCCAATCCAGAGTCACAGTTAAGACCTACGTGCCCCGAAAGGGGAATCCACCTGTTAATATATTATAGCCATGGATTGGGAGCCTATTGTTAAGCTGTCAATTATCTTCAAATTGATTTGAAGATGAATCAAAATCCTAGCATACTTTTTTTTGGTCAAAGTTGACAAGTCTTAACATTTATATGGGAATGTAAAGTACTTAGGACAATCAAAATAACTTTGTGAATAAGTGACATCATGGGAAAGTTAATATTGTCTGATTTTAAGACTGATTATATAGATACATTAATCAAGGCTATGTGGCATTGGAACCAATATAAGGAAAGAGATAAGTGGAAGAAACTGAGAGCCCAGAACTGGAACCACACCTATAATGACAACTGATTTTTGACAAAGGTGGAAAGATAAATTAGTGCAGAAATGTTATGCTTTTCAACACATGGTGCTGGAACAATTGACTTTTATTTGGATATGAAAGGAGAATTTGATAAATTAGACTTCATCAAAAGAGAAAACTTA
>PVJD01010841.1:0-50653 GCA_004026545.1 Mormoops blainvillei
TGGGGGAGGTGTCCGAGAGAGAACAATGCTACTCAGTCAGCTCTTGGTGGCTTTCAGTCACTTCCCCTGCTACCCACAAGCAAATTGGGCCCTATTGGTACAGGTTCCTGGGTGGGTGGGTTTGTATACATTCTAGGACCCTGTGGGCTCCTCCAATAAACTCTCCTGGGAGGCTGGGAGTTTCTCCTGCTGCCTCGGCCCTCACAGCTTTTTACAGCCAGAGGTGTTGAGGCTTTCTTTTCCTGTGCAACAGCCCTGGGTTGCATGGTCTCTCTCACTGCCCTGTTGTTCCTTCCAGTTTATCTGCACACAAATGTGGGACCGCCAGCTGCCGTCTCTCCCACCCAGTCCTCCAGCTACCTCCTTGACATGTTCCCTCTGCCCCGGCCTCCCATCCCTGTCTCCTACAGGTTTGGATGAATGTTTCTTCTTTAACTCTTTGGTTGTTGGACTTCCATACAGTTTGATTTTCTGGCAGTTCTGGTTGTTTTTGTTTTTAAATTTGTTGTTGTCCTTCTTTTGGTTGTGCGAGGAGGCAAAGTGTATCTATCTATTCCTGCATCTTGGCCGGAAGTCCCAATCCCTGCTCATATATCTTAACCATGATCACCATTATTATTTTTTCACTTGTAAAAAGAACAAATATTCTATGAGGTTATCTTCACTGAATATTGAAAAATAAATAAATAAATAAAGAAGAAGAGGGGTAGGTACTGCTGTTTGATTGATGGCTTTAATGTAGTACCTCCCAGATGCATGTAATGAACTAAATAGCTTGTCATGGTCCCTTTCACCTTTATAATGACATAAAAAGATGTTGTTACTTTATGATTTTAAATAAGAAAGAAAACAAAACCCAGAACCACTTCAAAGAAGATTTTAGCCTAATTTTATTAGACTCGGTTGCTTTAATCTTTTTTGGTAGCCTGAGGTTTCACAAAAGGAAACATCAAGTGGATAATTTCCTATACGTTATTAAAAGACATTTGAGAAGTTGATAACATAAAACAAGTCAAGAGACAACAGGAGGACAGAAAGTAAATGGGAAAACAGTGTTTGAAAGAAAGGAAGGGCAAGACCTCACATGCTATTCTCAGTAGTTTCAAGAATGATTACATTTCTCTACCAGGGGCTTCAGAGGTCCTCCTGAGTTCAGTGTAGGGCAATTTATTCTGATGAACAAGAAAGAACAAAGCATAACAATGGCTGCTATTCATTCATTATGGAGAGAAAGCTTCCTTTTCCTTATTTGATAGAATATTATAATATGTTATTTCACCTAACAACTTGAGAATTTTAGTTATCTCTATTATTTTCCTCTTTTGACACCTGACATTCTCTCCTCATAACTTCCTTGCTCTCATTCTTTTTAAACTTCTCACCTTCCCTAACTTGTGTTGACTTCGTTTTTGGAATAAAATGAGATTTGTCTGAAGCAGCTTTAACTTGATGTTTAACTTCTGTGGGAGTCTGGCACTGAGTTTAACATTTAGGTACATTTGGAAGAACCTCCGGATGTCACTATCAGAGGAAGACCTTACTCCTTCAATTCTTCCTCCTGTCCCAACCTATTTCTCTCTGATTTGAATCCTTATGCCAGAAATTGTTACCTTTGATATTAAAGTGCAAACAGTCCCAGGAAGTGTAGTCACTCACACTTTATTGTGAATGAGGCCCCGGGGCTGGGCTTTGATAAGAGGTTATGGATTAAGAACAAGAGAGCTCTGGCAGTTGATGCAACTGTCATTGCCACAATGATGATGCAAAGACTGCTGGATGCAGAGTTGGGTCAGCTATTCACTAGCTCTGTAAACCTGGAGGCACTTCATTCTCCTGAACCTCATCTATTGCATATGAAATATGGATAGCTGATTTACCAATTGGGTTGTCTGAAGACTCAAATGAGAGCATATGAATAACAAAAGATTTGCACACTTAGAAGAGCTATGCAAAGTAAGGATATTAAAGGGCATGGCCAAGGGGAAAAGAAATGTAGGCCGAGAGACATTTATCCTTATTATAACTAAGGTAGATCCTGGTACTACTTTATAATCACATTCAGAATTCTGACAATTAAGATGACCAGGATTCATAAACTGCATTGTTTTAAGTGTTAACCTTCTCTGCCCTGGCCAGTGTAGCTCAGTTGGTTGGGCGTCCTCCAGAAACTGAAAGGTTTGATTCCTGGTCAGAGTACATGCCTGGATTGCAGGCTGAGTCCCCAGTTAGGGCAAGTGCAACTGATGGATGTTTCTCCCTCACATCGATGATTCTTTCCCTCTCTTTCTCAATCTCTTCCCCTCTCTCCAGAATTAATAAAAGAAAAAAAAATGTTTTTCTTGTTAGTCTCACCTAAAACACCCTCTAAGATGACACATAAAATTAACCATTACATATCATTACACACATGATCTCTAGGAGTACACAGTGGCTAAATTGGGGTCTATACCCCAGTAGTGCAAGCTTTCTCACTTATGAAGAAGAATGCATTGTGGATTAAGAGGATATGAATTTGAATCCCAGGGATCCTTAGTAGCTGTGCCCCTTGGAAAGCAACTTGGGCCAATTTACCTGCCCCTCTACCTCCCCACAAAACATTTGCTAATGCCTCAAAACACTTCAACAGTCACAAACAGGATGGGGTTAGGAAGAGTTGCTCCCTGCACGTGATGGGTAGAGGTCAGCGATGCTGCTCACATCACACAGCGCACAGGACAGCAATTGTCTGGCCCTGAATGTCAATGGTGCTGAGGTTGTGAAAGTTTTTGCCGGAGGCAAGGCGACCAAGCAAGGAGACAGTGAAGTTGGAGAAGACTGGGAGATGAACAGATTAGAAGGCAAGATGGCCAATTACACAGTGCTCAAATTTCAAAAGCAAATGTGTGAACAATAGAGCTTGTGTTATTTGCCAATTTCTAAATACAATTGGGAAAGCAATGTTATAAGTTGGAAAGAAAGAATTACTGGAGGCTAAACTATATTTGGGGAAAAGAGAGCGGAGCTCAGGTTAGTAAGAACATAAGTAAACACATTAGGTTTTCATCGAATTTCTTCCTGTCATTGGCTCTAGAATGCTGTATATTTGCGGCCCCGAGGTAGTATGGTGACGGTGACATCACTGTTAGCAAGTGTTGTGAGTCAAAAGTGGGGAGGTGAACTGTGGCTAAGAAATCGAAGAGGATATTTTGCAAGCAAACGTAAAAGGATGGCTGTAGTATAATTTCCCAAATGCCTTAAAGTAATAGATTACTATTTTGTTAGTTCATAATTTATTCCGACAGTCTGTTTAACCATATGCACAGCCTCCTGAACATGATTTAAATGTTAAATCCTAATTATGAAACTCTAATTCAAAACAATTTTAAGCAAGCCTATCGAGAATTAATATGAATGCAAATCATGAAGTCACTCTCATTAGGGAAATGCACATTAATTTTAATTTTGAACAAAGTGTAAGCCTCTTTGAACTAATATTAACTAGACCTAAATTAAAAATAAAAATGGTCAAAACTTTAAAAAGATTATATTTACCAGCTTAAATTATCCAGGAATATGTAACAACTACCTGATGTCTCTATAAACAATTTTGACATGATTTCAAAAATATAGATTATTAGGGGCCTTCTAAACTTTCAGGGCTAATTTTGTTGGCTGAGCTCTTGTCTTGTTTCAACAGGCTTTCTTTGTACATATTGAATTATTGGAGTCAGCTAGCTGGGTCAATGTGCTGTGAGGGTCACCAAACATGTCCTTTTGTTTAAATTAATCAGTCTCTGAAAAAGAAGAAAGACGATTCAATTCTATCTACTGAATCAAAGAGAAAAATGAATACATCAAAACAAGTGTGAAATTTTTTCCAGTTGGCATGCACAGTGAATGTAGCTAATAATAACCCCTTGAATTTTCTGTCAGGCAGATCGATGTATCTCTTTATCTGTTACAGTCAATATTGTAACATTGCTGGATCATTCATTCATTATTCATCCTCTTACCATTTATTGAAATCTTAAATTGGTGCTCAGTCACTGCACTTTGAATAAGGATAAAGAGATAACTAAGAACCTGCTTGCTGCCTAGTCTTGTGGGAGAGACTGACACTACACAGTACAATGGGATGCTGGATTTTATGAGGTCAATATTCATGGAGGAGAGCTGAAGGAGATGGACGTGGGCAAGGAGATTTTGCCTAAAGGCCCGTAAGGACACTGGAATTTATTTTGAGCGGCGATACTGCTTAGGTAGGGTGGCAGCAAGGTGGTAATACAAAGTGGTCTTATCTGAATGTATTTTAAAGGTAAGGCTATCAGAATTTGTGGGGTGGAATAAACAAGAAGAGTTAAGAATAACTTCAAAGATTTTAGCCAAAAACAACTAGGTTGGAATTGCTAGTTACTGAGGCCGGTAAGACTGGAGAAGGAATAGGTTTGCGAAAGATGCCTGTACTTGGTTTTGGACATGGTAAGTGACGAACAGATATCCTAGTGGAGACTGAAATATGTACCTGGGATGCATAAGCTTGTTAAGTTCGGAGGAACAGTGCGCATTGGGAATTTACGTTTTTGGGAATCTCAAGCATAAACATGGTATTTAAAATCATGACGCTGGGATAATAACCTAATGAGCAAATACAGACAGAATACAGACAAAGAGAAGAGATGCGCTTCAACAGAATCACATGTAGAGGCTGGGAAGGTGAAGAGGAACCAGCAAAGAAGACTGAGAAGGAGGGCCCCCTAGGGAAAGAAGAGAATCTCAAAAGGGTGTGCTATGCGGGACTCCGAGTGAAGAGTGTTCCATGAGGTGGGAGTGACAGGCTGTGTCCAAGGCTTCTGATAGGCTCGGTGATATGAAGACTGAGAATTAACCACTGGGCCTGGCAATGTGGATGCCACTGGAGCCTTGGTAAGAGCGGCTTTGGTTGGAGAGTTGGTATAACGAGTGGATCAAAAAACTGGTACAATTTACACAACGGAATACTACGCAGCAGAAAGAAAGAAGGAGCTCCCACCCTTTGCGACAGCATGGATGGATCTGGAGAGCATTATGCTAAGTGAAATAAGCCAGGTTGTGAAAGACAGATACCATATGTTCTCACCTATAAGTGGAACCTAATCAACAAAACAAACAAATGAGCAAAATAGAAGCAGAGACATGGAAATAAAGAACAAACTGACAGTGATCAGAAGGGAGGAGAAAGGGGTATATTGGGGGGAAAGAAGTGGAAGAGGCAAGTCAAGGAACATGAATAGAGGACTCAGGGGCACAGACAATGGGGTGGGGATTGACTGTGGGACTGGCGGGGGGCAGAGGAGAGCAAAGAGAAAAAAGGTGGGACAACTGTGATTGACCGACAATAAAAAAAATTATAATAAAAAAAAAAACCCTGATTAAAGTAGGTTCAGGACAGAACCTGAGATGAGGAAATGGAGAAAGCACATATCATCAACACTTTGAAGGTATTTTCCTGGAAAAAGAGCAAAGAAAGGGAAGCAGTAGCTAGACGGCTGGAAGGCTGGAGAAGAACGTGGCTCAAGCTTTGTCATTTAGTAGAGAATAGAAACATTTCTGCATCTGCCTGCTAGTGGAATACTGGAGCAGAGAGAAAGGGGAAAAAAATAACGCTGCAGGAGCAGGCAGGGCCATTCTGGGGAAGAGTCCTTGAAAAGATGGGCTTCAGGGCACAGATGGCGAAGCTGGCCTTCACCAGGGGCCCAGACAGTGCACTGGCTGCAACGTGAGCAAAAGCAGAGGTGATGTGTGTGTGTAGGATGGCTGGTAGCTTAGGAGGTGGGAGTGTGTTTCAGCATATTTAAACACAAGCATATATAGTAGAATCTTTTTCTTCTACTTTGGTTAATTGTAATCGTGTATTTTCCTGAAAGCTTAGAATGTTCTCCCTCCTGGCTGCATTTTAGAATCCCATGGAGAGTTTTTTAAAAAAAAATACTGATTCCAAGGGCTCATCTCTAGAGTTATTTGGTCTGGACACTAACCTTAAAAAAAAAATCCTTCCAAGTTTTTGAGAACCATTGGTGTAACCTTTTCTTTTTAAAGAGGATTTTATTTCTTTCTTTCTTAGAGAGAGGGGAAAGGAGGGAGAAAAAGAGGGAGAGAAACACTGTTTGGTTGCCTCTTGCAAAGCCAGGCATGTGCCCTGACCAGGAATTGAAGCAGCAACCTTTCAGTTTGCAGGACCACACGCAACCCCCTGAGCTATACCAGTCAGAGCTAGATGGTGTAACATTTTGTGCAGAGTGAGTGACTGGAAAACTGGGTATTTCGTGTGATGGTGGCATCAGCACTGTAAGAAACAGGACTCTAATATTTCAGGAAGAGAAGATTATGCAGGTTGAGTTCTCAAGGCAGCAGCACTGAGACTGAGGTCAGTGCGCAGGATGTTTACTGTGGATGGAAAGAAAAGGATGTGGGATTGAGCTGAGCGGGCAGTCGAGCTGCAAAGCAGCCCCTGCTGACCTCTGCTGACCCCACGGAGAGACCCGGAACTAAAATGCTCTGTTAGCGTTGTCCTGCACTGCATTGGAATGACCAGGCCTGCACGGATCAGTGGCTGTAAGCCTGCCTGGGAAGGGCGTGATGTTGGGCAGGTTGGCTCTCTGCAGTTGCAGCTGATGGTGAAGGAGCCGACAGCTGAAAACTGTCTGCTGACACCACATCCAGCAGCTGGGGCCAAAGCTTACCCTTGAGAAGGACTCCCGGGGGAGCCTCACACTGTGCATTGCATACATCAGTGTCAAAGATCGTGGTACCTGGTTCTGCTCTATGAGACAGGCTGACTGGAAAACACGTGCTTCCTCCTTATGCCCCAGGAGGGTCACCTAGAGTCTTAGTCTGGAGAAACATGTTTACCAGTTTATGAATCAGTATTATTATTTTTCTTAAAGATTTGTTACATACACAAACATAGCTGGTTTACAAATCTGATTATGGTCTTTGACGACTGCCGTGAAAGAAATACTAGTTTATAAATGTGTGATAACTGGCTAAGCTTAGCTCCACTTTTTGTGGTGTAGTCTCTGATAACAAATACATTTTGAAGGTGCGGGAAAGCTTTAGATTAGTTTTTCTTACTGTCAATCAGTTTGCATTTTTTAGTGTCTAAGCATTAAAATGATAAAGACAACCAGGAAGATGGATCAGTGGACAAATTTAGGTTGTTTGGATCATGGCAACAATGTTCGTGGTGGTGAGGAAAGTGGGGCACAATCTGACATCGAGGAGGCGTGTTTTGTCCCCAAGGCCCATTGCAACAGAGAAGATGAGAGGACCTCTTCCACCTCAGCTAGATGCGGGCATAAAGAAACTAAATGGAAAGAGGTATAAAGGGAGAGCGATGACTTCGATGTTAAATTTGGAGCTTGCCATTGAGGGGCTGCAGATGAGTTCAGAGCACAGTGCCTCTTGCAGCCCTTCCTGTTGCATTGTTATTTTTTTAATGTAAACATTGTGAAGGAAAAACCACAAGAAACCTTATGGCTAAATGGAGACATCACAGCAGAAGCGGTATAATGAAAAGCATAATCCCCAAGCAAATGGAGGCTTGCTTATTGGTCCCTTCAAGGTTCTCACCTTGAAGAAAAAAAAGGCATACTTTTGTAAGACTATCAGCTGATTTCTCAAAAGAAACCTTACAGGCAAGAAGGGGCTTGCAAGAAGTATACAAAGTCATGAAAGGGAAGGACCTACATCCAAGAATACTCTATTCGGCAAAGCTATCATTTAGAATGCAAGGGCGGATAAAGTGCTTCCCAGACAAGATAAAGCTAAAGGAGTTCATCATCACCAAGCCCTTATTATATGAAATGTTAAAGGGACTTGTCTAAGAAAAAGAAGATCAAAACTATGAACAGTAAAATGACAAGAAACTCACAACTATCAACAAATGAACCTAAAAACCAAAACCTAAAACAAACTAAGCAAACAACTAGAACAGGAACAGAATCACAGAAATGGAGATCACATGGAGGGTTATCAGCGGGGAGAGGGAGGAGGGAGAATGGGGGAAAAGGTATCAGGGAAATAAGAAGCATAAATGGTGGGCACAAAATAGACAGGGGGAGGTTAAGAACAGTGTAGGGAATGGAGAAGCCAAAGAGCTTACTTGCACACCCCATAGATATGAACTAAGGTTGGGGGGCGGATTTCTGGTGGGAGGGAGGATGAGCGGCAGAGGGGAATAAAGGGGGAAAAAATGGGGCAACTGTAATGCATAATCAATAAAACATACTTAAAAAAAGGCAAAAAGGTATACTTTAAATTGACCAAATATTTACTTAAAGGAGACTTTCAAGCAAGACCATGTAAATTAGCTTTGAATGACAAATTTAAAGGACTCTTTCCTCCCTTTATCAGTAGGATGGGGTTTCATAGGTGGTTGAATTCAATTATAGAAATTAAGAACACTAACTTATTCTTTTCTTCTGTGTTTAATATTAATTTTTACGTTACAAATATTATTTACTTTATTGAAAAATAGTAATTCTCAAAGTGAGTTTAAATGTTTAGTGTATACTTTTATGTGATGGAAATTATAATATTTATGATAAAATAAAGAAAAACAGTCACCATATTTATACACTGGATAAATGATTTAACAAGTCTTTCTCTTGAAAATAGAAGACATTGTGTCATTGGCCATATGACACCAGAGATTTGACTTCTCAGCAAACTAGCACAGTTACAAAAATATTATAGTATTTTTATGCCTAAAATTATTTTTCAACCATCATCACATTTGGCAACATTCCTGCCATGATTATTCTGACACAGCTCAAAAAGTAATGAAATAAAAAACTGTTGCCATTTGTATCCACATTCTTATGTGAATCTCAGTTCTCAAAATATTGTGACACCCATACCCGAAGAGAAATGAATTAGGTGTCAAATCTGGATTCCACAGCAGCAGCAAAAGCAGCCTTAGTCTTTCACTCAGCTGGATTTTCTCAGATTGTTAGTAGTTAATTTCATGAGAGATTTAATTAATGCAATAGCTTCTCACCCATTAATTAGTGGAGGTAGGAAATCTGTTTATATCACGTAGAGAATGGCAAAATTTGCACATATTTAAAGATAAAAAAGGCACTCTAAAGTAATTTCCAACTTGTCTAGTTTTAATTTAACCCCCCAGATTTCTTAGGAATAGCTCACCATCCTCTACTGTTAGTAGTATTTGGTAGGGAAGTTTGAGAAACATTAATATGGGCAAATGGGAAGCTGAAGAACTTTAAGAGATTTTATTTTTTTATAGCAGTTTGAGGTTCACAACAAAGTTGGCCAGAAAGTCCAGAGAGTTCCACAGGTCCCCCACCCCACCCCTCCTCCCCGACATGCATAGCCACCCCCCGCCCCCCATCATCAACATCCCTCGCCAGGGTGGAGCGTTTGTTACAGCTGATGAACCTGGGTTAACACATAGTCATCACCCAATATCCATATTGCACGTTAGAGTTTGGTGTTATACAGTCTGTGGGTTTGGACCAACTTATAGGTTTTTAAGTACGGGAGCAGAGTTGTTTTTAAAACTGTGCCATAAAGTATGGTAACCACTAGTCATGTATGGCTATTTAAGTTAAAATGGGCTGAAATTAAATATCAATTAAATTAAAAATTAAGGTATTTGGTTGCTACAGCCACATTTTATGTACTTAGATAGATCAATACCTACATATGGCTGCTGTGCTATTAGACAACACAGATGAGGCACATTTTCCTAGTTGCAGAAAATTCCATTGGATAGTGCTGATATAAAGGATAGATTGCAGAAAACAACTGGTCGCAGGAAAAACAATGACTAATTTATTAATGTAGTAAAATATTGACTAAAAAATGAGGGAAAAATTTATACTCCATAATGCTTTTTTACACAATGCCCTCAGCACTTTTTTTCTTTTTAACAATCACAGTTTGTAAGGAAGAAAAAGAAAAAGGAGAATGTAATCTACTGAAGTAAATTGTAGTTTAGACTGAAGAAAGTATTTTGTTGTAATCACAGAATTTCAGTTAGAAATGACCCTCAAGGTCTCCTCGTCTCTAACACTCCGTTTGATTGAATTCACTTTGGCCATTCAGTTTATGTTTGAACACCCGCCAGGAGCTCTGAGCACATATCTCCTGAGACTCGACATTTCACCTTGGCAGACTGTCCAGGTGGGCTCTGTTTCCAGCCGACTGATACCGCGTCTGGGAAGCTGGGGCAGGCGGCCGTGCGTGCCGTTCGCCAGTCCGGGAAGGAGTCGAGCCAGAGGGGCTGAAGGGCGCCTGTGGTTCGGTCCACGTGCCCCTCTGAGAACACAGGCCGTCCCTTTGCCTGTTTTCAACCTCACTTTTAAACAGCTAAAGAAATTACCATCTATGAAGAATCAATTATATGGTTAATGTGCTTTGAAAAATTTAAAGTGCTATACATGTAGAATTTTTTTATTACAAATCCCTGGGGAACTGTGGCGGCAAAATCAAGCCCGGGAAAGCTGATATTATGGTGGGCAAAACTCTTAGGGAGATAAAGTTATTGTTTCAGCAGGTCCAGCTTACAAAAGAAACTTGTTAAAGAATAAAACATATAAAGTTATATAAGGTAATCAGAACATGCACAAATAAAGATGAATATATTCCCACTCCAGGAGCTAGAAAAAGGCATCCTCTTAAACATACTTTTTATTATTGGCTCAGGTAAGAACTTGAAAATTCAGGTCTATAAAACAGTACAAAAGCCTTGAGACAGGAAGACTTGGAGAACTAAAACACTGTGATAAAATAAAATTCTGAAGTGTTTTTTTTAATAGATGAGTCCTCAATCCCTATGTTGATTTTTAAAAATTAGTTTTCCCTTTATTAATTTCAACAGGATTTTTGTGCACCTAGAAATAGCACATTATGTGCGGGACACACACGAACTCAGGTGCATTATTAGTTTCACAGATTTTTTGCGAGACCTGTAGACTTTCTCCTCTCCCAAGGGTCTTCCAGCCACGGGTTGAGAGCTTGCCCTCACCCCTGAGTCAGCCGGCCCCTCTCTGATGCACCTGTGACTGGCCTTCTCTTTGGCCTCACCTCCATTGCTTCTCCGAAGAACAGTGGATCTTGACATGAAATACTGCTTAGACATCACTCTTCTCCTTTCAGTTTCTAAGACTGAAGAATGTCTTGGTGATTTTTTAAAAACTTGAGATATAATTGACTTATAACACTGTATTACTTTTAGGTGTACTGATTTATTCAGAATGACTTTACAGAAGTAGAATAGGGATAAAAAAATGTCCAGATATTCTGCAAGAAAAGCACTTCAGTTTAATGCCTGGTCAGTTTCCACAAAGGGAAAAGGCCAAAAAGATCATTTTTCAAAGGTAAAGATAATGACTACACTGACACAATTTGGATTTTAATCAAATAAAAATTGGCTGAGGTCCGTGACTATGTCCCTACATAAGAAAATTTAGACACAAAGTCTGCAAGTGCTGAACTTTGCTCTCTTTCTGTTGAGACAGAGGAAACAGAGGGAAGAAAGCTGTGCCGGTTTTCAAACTGAGACTAACAAAAAATCACATGTGAAATAATTGTATATTGTTAGAATTTATGCAGTTTTCTTTAGTGACTGAAACTGTCCCCATTTATGGAACGACTATACCATGTACAGCCTCAACTGCATGCAGTGGGAGATCAAAAATGGTGGAATAAAAGGTGTGCCCGTTAAATGCTTAAAATCTTTCTCTTATAAAAATGGGACTGGTCTTTCAAGGTGCCTTAGAAAGACAACTAACTGCCCCTGTTCCTCACCTGACAGGTGACTGTCAGCTCTCAGGCAACCACTTCTCCTGACCCCAGATTCTCACCAATATAATTCAGGGACGTGATCAGGTGAACTGTGAAGTACCATTATGACTTTATTTCTATTTAATAGCAATAATTAGCACTCGTTTACATATTTTGTAACATTTAATTTTCACAAAATTCTGTAAGAAGTTATTATTGTTACATCATTTTGCAGACCTGACTTGGTGAGAGTGAGTAACATATTCAGTGTCACAGATCTTGCAGGACAGAATGCTTGAGTTTGATCCCATACCCACTACGCTACAGACTGTGGGTTTTGCACAGTGCCAAATCACCCATGGCAAAACCTGTGATTAATGTGAATTCCTCAGCCAGAGGTATGCACATTACATTACAATTCCCGAAATCTAAATTCTTCAACCTGTTAGATACCAGGGGGCAAGAGTTGGGGGTAGTAGACTCAAACATCTATGGTTCAAATGGTTAGCTGTAATGATGACGTGATGATCTCAGCTAAGTTTATGTAAAAACCATCTGAACATTCAACTTTGTGCGACATTCCATGGGACGTAATGTACAGCATAGGGAACATAGTCAATAATATTGTAATAACTACGTAGGTGCCAGGTGGGTGATAGAATTATCAGGGGGAACCCCTCGTCAATTATATCATTGTCTAACTACTATGCCGTACACCTGAAACAGGTATATATATAAAAAAACTTCGTGTGACATTCAATTCACTTTTATTAAAACATTTTTACTTTGAAATAAGTGTAGATTCATATGAATTCGTAAGAAATAATACGGAGAAATCCCACACACCAGTGATGTTCAGCCACTGTGCTGTGGCGGGCACACTGGTGTGCCACGAGAATTTTTAAAACAGGCAATATCGGACCACTTAGTCAAGGAAACTGACCTCTTTTCTCTTAGGCTGTCAAATAAAAAAATGACAGCAGCCCGCACAACAACAGCCCTCTGATGAGAATGAATCAAAGTTATGCTTATTGTCTTTGTCAGATCAGCAAAAAAAAATAGTTTTTGGTGTGCTGCAGAATTTTAGCAATTAGTTTACTTGTGCGCAAGGTGAATACGGCTGAAAATCGTTGCCATATACCCTTGACCCAGTTTCCCTCCATAGTAACTCCAGCATTGCTGTAATACAGCATCACAAACAGGAAACTGACATTGATGCTGTCTATCACTTTTATTCAGATTTCACCAGTTTTACAGGCACTGATTTGTGATGTGTGTGTATTTGGTCCTATGCAGCTTTTTCACATGGGTATATTCCTGTGACTACGACATACAGAGGAGTCCATCACAGAGATCCTTTGTGCTACCTTCCTAGAGCCACAGCCAGCCACCCCCAATCCCTGGCAATCACTCATCTGTTCTCCACGCTTTTGTCATGTCAAGAGTGCTATATAAATGGACCACACAGTAGGTAACATTTTCAGATGGCCTTTGTCGTTTTTTTTTTTTTAACTCAGTGTAATTTTCTTGAGATCTAAGTTTAATGTATCAATTCTTTTTCAAAGCTGAATAGTTTTCCACATTGTGATGCACCACAATTTGTTTAACCTATGAAATGACAGATGGACTGTTTCCAGCTATTATCTATGATGAATAAGGCTGCTATGGATATTCATGTATAAGTTTTTGTGTGAACATAAACGTTCCTTTCTCTGCAATAAATGCCCAAGAATGCAATTGCTGGGTTGCATGCTCAGCGCATCTTTAATTTTGAAAGAGACTGCCCACCTCTTTTCCAAAGTGACTCTACCATTTTACGTTCCCACCAGCAGTGTGCAAGGGATCCAGTTTCTCTGCACTCACATTAAGTGCCCTGCCTGAGGGGGGACCGGTACAGGGGGGCTGGGTGCAGAAAGGGAGCCCTGACCTCCAGCCTGAATTTAGCATCTGCCACACAGCCCTGGGGGAAGGATGAGAAGTGTTGGTGGCCTGCCCCTCCCGGAGATACCACAGCCCCCAACTGTAAACTAGAGAGAGCAGAATGCCTGTGTTCTCTGCTGCACTCTTCTACAGTGGAAATTCTGTGGTGTTGAGCTGGGAGGAGGTTATGGGGGGTGGGATGTAGGTCAAATGCCACAGACGCTTGCTGATCTTATCGAATTTTATGGACTCTTTTTTTGAATCAGTGTTACTTCCAGAGGCTTTTTTGGGGTAATTTTACTAGTTGTTGTTTTCTGGGGTGTAGGTCTGCAGATACAGAACCTAGGACTGTGGAACTTTGAGGCTCTTCGTGCATTCTATGTCTAAGTCTTTTGTCATATATGTGGTTTGCAAATGCTTTGTCCGAGTCTGCTCTTGGTCCTGGAGATTTTTCTTGTTTTTGTCTAAAAATTTTATAGTTCTACATTTAAGTTTAGCATATGATTTTTTAAAATTAATTTTTGCATAATGTATAAGGTTTAAGATGAACCCCCCCCTTTTTTTTTCCTAATAGCTGTCTAATTTCTGAAGCACTTTTGGCAGACATCAGTCAGACATACTTTGTAGGTCTATCTCTGGGTTCTCTGTTCTGTCCTCTTTTTCTATATATCAGTCCCTCCATCAACACCATGTTATCTTTATTACTCTAACTATATAGCAAGCCTAAACACTGGATGGAGTGATTTGCTTTCCTCTTTGGCAAAATTGTCTTAGCTGTATTGTGTCAGTATTACTTTTGGAATAAGCTTGTCCATATCTATAAGAAAACTTCTTGGCAATTTGTTAGGAATTACATTAAAGCTATAAATCACTTTGGGGAGAATGAACATCTTTACTATGTCAATCCACTTTTGCATGAATGGAACATTTAATTCATTTTTGTTGTTTTTACAAATGTAAGTGAAGAAATGACAAAGCTTTTTGACTAATTCATAACAAAAACTCATTGGTATCAATTTACCATTAGGTGAGAGTACCTCTCTTTCTCTTGAATTCTTTGGCTTGATTTGACTTTTTACATTAATCTTTATAAGCATAGCTTCTGTTTCTGTATAGATACAGGCATGCATAATCAAGGAAACTATGACTCAGTCTCCAATCAAACTACAAATAAATGTTTGAGTTTTTTGGTGGCAGTAGATGACTAGGCCAAATGACTCATGGATTGTAACTTTCCAGAGAGGACTCTGGATACATTAAACCTTTCAAGGCACCTCAGGATAGGAGAATGTGTTGCTAGAAAAGGATTTTTACTAGGCCCCCTCTTTTATTTATTTTTTACTTTATTTTTAAAACAATTCTTATTTTAAAAAAATTTTCATTATCCGCATCCAAGGAAATGCTTATTGATTTTAGAGCCTGGGGGAGGGAAGGAGAAAGAGAGGGAGAGAGACATCGAGATGTGAGAGAGAAATACTGATCAGTTGCCAGGAGCCAAACCTGAAACCTAGGCATGTGCCCTGACCAGGAATCAAACCCATGACCTTTTGGTTTGCAGGACAAACCACTACCAACTGAGTCACATTGGCCAGGGCAACCCCCTCTTTTAAATAAGGTTAAATTTGAAAAGTGCTTACCTCATCCTAGCTTTTCCATTTTGTTTTTCTGGTTTTTATTACAGCCAATTCCATCAGGTGAGTGATCCCACAGAGAGAGAAGGGAAAATTAAACTCTTCTGGCCAGTACGATTATTCCCCTCAGCTGAAAGCTGGTATGCATGACAGCACTGTTTTTGCAGTTACATTTGGGGGTCGCAGGATCAGTGGATAATTATGTATGCAGTTGTTGTTACAGTTACCAATTTTTCTACTTTAAGAATAAAAACAAATCTCCAAATTGATCTTTATTTTTTGTAGCTGTGTACTTTTTTATTACAGTATTGTTTTATGTTAAAAACATTTTCATCAGCCAATAAAAATAGATTAGAAAGAAATATTTCTAGAACAATTTATTGGCAGTTATTTCTGCTAGAGGTTAGGAGAGAAGAAAGTATGCAGATGATTAAAACTCATGCAGTAGGGTCCTCACTTTAAACTGGAATGAAGAAACCTGCTGACTATATATTTGTATTGCTTCTAGTTTTAGCTTCTTTGTTGAAGGTGAATAAATGTGAAAAGCTTTATTCTTGTGTGCTCAAATCACTTTTGATATAATATCCCTCTACTATTTGGTTCCCCTCTGTAAATACATATAGTACTCTCTGCAGCGTATTCGTTAGGCAGTATATTTTTTGTGGCACATGATACTCGACTCAGTGCATTGACCTGAATAACTGAAGAGTCAACATGTGGACATAACTGGATCTAAAGAACCTAACAGTGTTGTCACGACTTAGTTTCTTTCCGTCTGTCATCTGTGCTTTCAAATCTGTTGGCTCATATTCAGGCAGGCTTTCCCTGTGTGGATGACTGTGGATCAAGGCTTATCTTATATTCTTGAACTTTCTTCTCCTTTTTACTCTTGTAACTAAGACTGCAAGGTCCTGTAATAGATCTAATTGGGTCATGTGTCCATTCATGAGTCAGTTAGTGTGGGCAGGGCTAGTCTATGCTCTAGTTAACTAGACTTAAGTCAGAGGCTGATTTCTGTAGCCAAGAGGATTTCCATTCCATCCAAGGACCAGGGCTCAGGACGAGAAAAAAGTAAATGATTAAGACATTTTTATGGAACAGAGTGAGTTCGCCTACTTGGCTCTATCATAGCCAAACACCGAACACCAAGAATTGTGGTGGAGAGAGATCGGCTATTTTATCATGAATAGTTCCGCCCAGGAGAACGGGAAGATAATGCTCAAAAGTTCAAACTCCTGGATGGTTTACAGGCAAAAGGTTTTGTAGAGCAAAATCACAAGTCATCATGATAAGGGGTTTAGGGTCATGGGTCTTTCTGACTGGTCAGAGTGAGTTAAGGGCAGTAAATCATTACTTCAGGTCTTGAGGTCAGCTTCAGCGTCCCTCAGTCTGGCTTGATGGGGACATGGCCAGGGGCTGTTCCACTGTCAGGCTCAGGAGCTGAAATACAACTTAGAGCATAATATTATCTTTAGTTTAAGAGAAAACAGGAAGTTGTGATCCTTAGTCAAGGCATGACCATTGTTCCTGGCTGCCTCAGGGGGTTAACTGCTAGAGAGGAAACCGGCTAAGGTGGGCTAAGACTCACAGGGCAGGCTGTGAACAGGCTGAGAAGGGTGCTGTGGCTCCATATTAAATCAAAACCATACATTAAATCCAGATCCTTAGTTTCAGTTGGGCCTTAGCTTTGTAGGCTGAAAGACATCTTAACAATGCATGTTCCTCGGTTATCTTGATGTACGGCAGTGGAAGCTATACATCTTGTGACTCTTACTCATGTATGTTATTATTTGTGCTGTCTTGGTTATTTATTCTCCCCAACGGCCCCACCCTCCGCCCCGTGCCCCCACCACCCACCAAGTCTAACAGGCCCTAGGCTAAGCAAATTCTATAATGGTAAAGAGCTATGTGACGTCCTTCTTGTGGCTGTTAGTCCAAACTAGCATACAAACCTATTAAAAACATTTTTTTTTATAAATTAAAAGTACTTCTAAGGGGTTTTAACTCCTTGGCTTTACAGCGTGTGTGCCTGGGGAGAAATGGAGGGAGGGTACCTGGGCTGACGAAAGTCAACAGTTTTACACCACACCAGGTTCTAAAGAGTTGATCATTAAAGAAACAACTGGATAATGTAATGCAAATTTATGCTCCTAAATGAACAAAATTGGGAAAATGATAAATAATGCCTTCTAAACAAAACCCATTTATATTTAATAAAATTATGAAAACTCATCAGCAATGTAGGAAGGAAAAAAACATGTTCCCTCTACTTATCTCAGGTTCTTTAGCTGGGACCCATAAATTAGAGCAGCAAAAGAGAAGCTAGCAAGAGCGGCACAAACGGAAGTCTATTAACATGTGCATCACACATACGCATAGGAGGACCCAGAGAATAACCCAAAGAGGCTGTTAGAACTTGTGCTTATATACCATCGTCAGCTAAACAAAGGAAAAAGGATTTGGGGCTTCTGGCTGAGGGAGGCGAGTTTTGGGAAAGGTGAGCAGGAAAACTATGGTCAACCGGGGTTGTTTAGTTTGTTTCCCTATGAAGGTTTGTCATTTTTCTTCTCCACTGATAAGTTGTTAAGAGTCTTCTTTTTCCTGGAATGGGAGGAGGACATCTTTATAAATGAAATTTCCTATATAAATGCAAATTTCTTTTACAAAAGGAAAACCTGTGTCTTGTGTTTAGAGCCTTTTCTGTTTCTACTGGTTCTCTAAGACTTTTAGCTCAAATTAGTACATCTGTCAAAGAGGCTTTTTGGGGGGCATCATATTCTGCTACCCTTAGGCAACTTCTCTAAGGGTCATGATTTGCTCAAACATAAATTTAGGGGGTTCATTACATAATTTCTTAGGTGCCTCAGCTCTAATTTCTGTTATTCAATAATTAGCAACCATCACTACTGCTGGGTATATTGTGTCTCTCTTAGCCCTGAAGGCTAAGTAAACTATGTTGAAGGTAAAGATACAGCATTTGTCAATGCCAGTGGCCTTAGGTATTTTCCACTTGAGCCAAGTGTTTTAGGTGACTGCAAGTGCAGCTACAGACAGCTTTAGGACCTCTGGCTGCGTTTTGGGTCCAAAGGGACAAGATGAAAGGTTTGATGACGTAAGAAACATCTAAACCTGTAGGGAATTTTTATGACTTTATTTGAGCCAAACTGATGACGTATGCTGGGGAGGCAAAATTTCAAGTGCTCTAGAGAGTAACAGTTTTGCAGTACTTTTTATGTATTTGAGATTAAAGAGAGAACCAAAGAAGATTATATGTAGGTGGGAGAAAGCGAGGTGGGGATTCGATTACAGGGTAGTTAACAGGATTCATGTGCTCTCTTGAGGGTAGTTAACCTAGATGCACAGAAACAATAGACAGGGCTTACCTAAGACAAAGATAAGCATTTTACTAAAATGTTATATGCCTGGGGCATGATTACATTAAATTAAATTAAATTCCTGCCCTGCCCAGTTAAGAATTTATGATCCAATCACCCTGTGAGGTTTACTTTCCATACAATCCCTTTTTTTCATCCACAGTTTCTATAGCTTGATATAAAAAAAAAAATTCTGGTTGTTTTCTAGAATGTACTTTGTTCAGAAGAATGTTTTAGTTATTGTATGGCTGTCTATTCTTACTTAGCTAGCTTATCTTTCCTTTGTACTGGCTGGTATATACACTAAGAAAAAGGCCAATTTTAAATGTAGGCAGGCCGTGATTTGTGAGTAATTTTTTTTAGAGGGCCATCCTTTTCATTCATTTAACAAATATGGATGGAATGCATACTATGTGCAATGCGCTGTTTCAGAAATACAGTGGTAAACAAAACTAATTCCCTATCCTAATGCGGCTTATAGCACGGGGAAGAGAAAAATCCCCGCATTCTCCTCTTGGTTCTTATGACTGGTTGAACAATTAAAGGGGCATAAGTAGATTAACTGGAGAAAATCAAGGTTTAATCTGGGGAATTCACACAAACATAAAGAATTCCAAAGACAATAAGGCAAAACGAGGTATATATGGCATCGGGGCTAAGGAGAAGACAGGGGTCCGGCCACTTCAAAGGCAAGAAAGGCAATTCACAGGGAGACAAAAAGAGTTAATGTTTAGTAAACGAATGTTTGCTGCGCACTCTAGACACAGTGAGACACAGAGGGGACTTGGATCAAAGGGGCCTTGCTGGGTCCCTTCCTGTCTATTACAGTAGCTCATCTTATACTGTGTTTATCCACGGTGATAGCACCTTCCTGAACAGGCGCCCTATCTTAAATTCTTTTAGACAGTTAGGGAGAAGGTCAAAGGTTCATCCTGAGCCTTCTGGGTCTTAAAAATAACCAGCTTAAAATAATCAATAGTCCAAAGAGGCATATTTTGTGGTGACAAATTCTGTTCCACTGCAGTACTAAGGATGATAAACAAATATGTAATATAAGTCAGGCAGTAATAAGCGCTGAGATAAAAATTGAAGGCGTACAAATGATTGAGTGACTGGAGGGCTGTGTTATGGTCATCAGGCAAGACCTGGCTAAGGAGGTGATATCAGAGCAGAGACAGAAACTAAATGAGGAAGCAAATCGTGTCTCATGTGGGGGAAAGACATTCCAGATAGAGAGGTCATCCAGCGCAGAGGCCTTCAAGAGGGAACACGCCTGACATGTTTAAAGAATTGCAAGGAGGCCAAAGTGGCTGGAGTGGAGTGAGTGAGGGGAGAGTGGGAGGAAATGAGATCAGAGAAGCAGGCTGAGGCCAGATTATGCAGCTCACGAGAAAGACCTGGCAGTTTTTTCAAAGTATGATGAAAAACCTCCGAGAGCTTGGAGATGGGGAGCAACAAGATCTCGTTTGCAGGGTGCAGGGTCTCCCAGGCTGCTGCCTGCAGAGGCTGCCTTTCGGGGGGCTGAGAGGAAGCCACTGTTGAAGCCCGCTTTGTGAGGCTGTCCCTCCTGGATGCGGCCGCTCCGGAAAGAACAGCCGCCACTTCCCACTCCTGAAAATACTTGGTTCCCATTGAGTCATCGTGACCAGAGTCAGCAGATTCCCTGCTCTTCCCATGGGCCTGAGACAACTGTGTGTCCATCCCCTACCTGGAGCAGCGGATATGCTTTACTAGTGTTAAAAGATAAACTAAAGCATATTACTCTTTTTAAAAAAGATTTTATTTACTTATTTTTAGAGAGTGGGTCAGGGAGGGAGAAAGAGAGGGAAAGAAACAGTGATCGACTGCCTCTCTTATGCCCTCAGCTGGGGCCCTGGCCCGCAGCCCAGGCAGGTGCTCTGATCAGGAATGGAACTGGCACGCTGGCACCCCTTCGGTTGAGGGGGGACAAGTCCAAACCACTGAGCCACACCGATCAGGGTGCATATTAAATTTTTAAGAGTTTATTTGAGAAAAAATTTATTCCAATCAGGTAGTCCCAAACTGGAATTGGTTAGGAGCACTTCACCATCAGGAACTAGTGAAAACGTTTATAGAGAAGAGGTGAAAGCAATGCACGGAAATTATTTGACTGGCTGTAGCTTCAGCAGTTACCTTATTTGGGAAAGCCACGTTGGCTGTTTGTGATTGGTTGTCCTTAGGCTTTGATTTTTTAAACTTGAGGCATTTCAGGCATAGTCTTATGGCCCCCTCGTTTAATTCATCCAGCGCTATTAAAACAGTACCATGCATGGTGGAAGAATGCTGTGGTAAATCTCATTACATTGTGAGTTGTATGAGGTGATCTGAGACTTAGCCACCACTTACAAGATTGTTCCTCTGAGGACACTATTTCCAAGTCTAATCAACTGGTTTGAATGCTTTTTACACTAAGAATTAATTTGTAAGTTGGAGAACAATTCTTTCCCTCTAACCCGGAGTTGGAGGGAAAGCTACTAATACATTAGGGATTAATAACACCTAGTGAACAACATGGGCATAAAAAAGAAGTTAAGATTTGTTTGTTTGTTTGTTTGTTTTAATGACAGAAACTATAAAAATGACCTAAAACTCAGGGAAAATAAAATTTATGTCTGAAAAATTCCCCTTTCCTAAACCAAATAAAATATTTCAAAAAAGTAAATCTAAAGGGGAAAATTCTTTTATTAACCTTATAATTAAGTATAAAGAAAGACTTTAGTTAATCTCTTTTTTGCTATCTCTCCTACCCTAGATTAGCATGGGTAGATTAATATTCTATGTATTACACTCATTAAGAATCGAGCATCATCCTGTGGGGGCTCCATCTGGGGGGCAGACATAAATTCTCCAATGTTCAATGGATTTTAGCAATTCTGTTTAGTCTCTCAGATGTTAAGAAGTTAGTGGTAGTTATGTTGTAGTACTATATATGTAATAATAAGACAACTAGTAGTTATATGCTTTGTTTTGAGCAAGAAATTTAGTGGTAATTATTTCTTTTACAGCTGTTAAATTACAAATAAAAGCCTCCTTTATCATCATTTTTGTCTAGACCAAATCTTTCAAAATGGTTCATGAGACTAAGATATATAATTGAATAAAAACTTCACTAAGGTCTTTGCTCTGCATAAAGTTATCACTCCGATGTGGAAAAAAAAAATCCCAGAATATGTTTTTAATTCAGTCTTGTAGGTTACTTAGCCCTATGGTTCTTACCCGGATAATACCAAACACAGTTTATCAGCACCTCCCCGGCTATCAGAAACAGAGCTGACTGCTAAATTTCTCGGAGCCATTCTGTTTGCTTTTTCTCTCCAGTGAGAGAGACGTCAGCATCTAGATCCATCATTTTTAATACATAAAAATTTGAGTTACACCGGAATCGAATGAAATGTTTATTCACTTGATTATTTGAAAGGAGAAATGACAGGCGAAGGGAAAATAAATGAAGAGAATTCTAACCTGTCAGCCAGGAGGTCGAATGTCTGTGTCTACACGTTCATAAATCACCCTTTTTCTCTTCAGCTCCTCTTTTCTATCAGGAAATAGTGGCTCTTGACTGAAGAAATTCATTAATTAAAAAAAAAATCCCATGAGGGTGGGCTGAAGTAGTCTAAAGTTAGAGAAAAAAAATACTGATTTCTGTAAGTTTAAAAGCCTCTGATATTGAGAGAGGACAGAAATATTATTTCCACATACAAATGACTCCTTTTTTCAATTTCCTAGAAGATCATTTACAGGGGAAGAAGAATTGTTTAACCTGTTCAGGAAATCTATCATTCCTGCTTGTTTAGTGTTTTTTAGCGGGGTGGAGGCGGGTAAGAACTAGACTGGAGCTGTTATCAGCAGAACAATCGGATACGGGCGTCATCTTGTGCGCTACATCAGCCTGATTGAAATCATTGGCCCCGTGTGTATACGCTCTGTAATGAGGAAGGAGATAACGGTCTCACTCCAGGGGTAAACCCAATTTGCACAAAGATCGCTTCTACTTGACTTTTCCAGTTTTACTATTCTGGAAGTATTTGCAGCATGTATTTGTTTCTTCTTTTGATTATTTGTACTTGTCTTTGCCCAAACTTTGGTACCCCTCTGGAGAAATAAAGCCAAATATTCCAGACTCCTGCAGCTTATTTCATCATGAAAAGGGCATTCTTGTTTTAAGCTGAGACTTGGTTTTGCAACTTCTTCTTGAGATGCTTGGATGGAGATTAAGTTAACCACCTGGGCTGGGTGTTTGTGTGGTCCTTGTCTTTCCTCAATTGTGGTTTTTAAAGAAATGAAGTTAGAAATTTTTTTGGTGCTCCTAATCCATCCAGCCTCTTTTCCTAGCACTATTAAATGTGGCGTGTGTGTGTGTTTAATGGAACTCATTCTGTATCTGGGTGATATACAGTATTAATACACCTTGGAATATATCCTGAGTACATGCGAAGGCAGGAAGAAGTCAAGGCTAAGTCTTCATTAAAAGTAATATGTCTTCAGGTTAGAAAGATTTTAGGTTACAAAACACTAATTATTTCAGAGAAAATCTTGAGCTTAAAATATGTAGTTTCTCTTACTCCTCTTCCTCATGAAGAGGCCCTAATAGTGTTTAGGGATATGAATTTTCAGGACGAATCATCTCATTCTAGAATCCTTCATCTGTTACTTCCCAACAGTGTGAAATTGAACAGATACTTAAAGTCTCTCAGCCTTAGCTAAAATTATAAGAACTATCATGTAGTGTTCTTATAAGAATTAGAGTTGATGTGCATAAAACACCATTATCTCTAGCCCATATTAGGTATTCAAAAAATTGCATATTTTTAGCTATGGGACAATTTGTTACATCCCAATAATGTCCAACCTTCAGCAAATTCTGCTCATAATATAGCAATAAGGAGTAAAATAATATTGCATGTAGATTTTGTTCACTTGTGAAAATAAGTTAATGACTTTGTTCTTGTTTTCTGTTGTTAGCGTGACTACTAACACACTTATATTTCTCACATTAAATTTCAGATGATTTGTTATAGTCTTGGTACTAGTTATTAGCTACTTTATTCAGGAGAAACTTAAATGTAGAACTATACTACATACAAATGACTGTCTCTACTAATTTTATTTTTTTCTATCTCATGGTACCAAAAATGAGTAAAATCTAAAGACAGTTGGATTTAATAACATATTTCTGTCTAAGCCTCTTGAACTACCATGCACAAAGAGAGAACATCCTTAAGAGAGTAACAGGCTAGAATTCTAGTGTTGTGAACTATAAAAAGATCCTAGTTGTTTCATGAAAGTGAAACCTTAACCCTTCACTGTCTAATTGAAACACCTGGTGAGTCTC
Source organism: Mormoops blainvillei (assembly GCA_004026545.1). Classification (NCBI taxonomy): domain Eukaryota; kingdom Metazoa; phylum Chordata; class Mammalia; order Chiroptera; family Mormoopidae; genus Mormoops; species Mormoops blainvillei. The sequence continues at coordinate 24,045 of PVJD01010841.1, forward strand.
TTTCAGCTCATACTCACTTCCTCTTGTGTTGCACCTTAGATAACCTTTGCTACCATTCTCCTAATTTCATGGTGTTGGAAGTTTGTGGTTTCACCTGCAAAACGCCAGCTGTATATATCACTTTCCTTACTACTTCATTTTATTGCTGAGAGGAGATCGGTACCTTCACATAAAATTCCCAGAAGCATCATCGTATTTAATCTTAGGACATAAAAAATGGGAATGAAACAGAGTGTCGTCAGTCTTGCTGATCAGGCTTACAAAATCTGTGAGTTTTAGAGCCCTTCAGGTCACATGAGACCATTGCGGGGAGATCTTATCTCCAATGTTGCAAATTCCTCATTCATTTTCTACCAATTAATAGGTGCTGTGGTTTGTTGTGCAGATCTCCCTTTAGGATCAAGGAACTTATTCCTGCAGCTGCTAAGAGAGTTTGCTGCTGATGGCTCATGGTGAGGTCCCATTTTAAGAACTGTCCTCAGGTACAGGAAGCTTATTTACCTTGGTTTCATTACCACCCTGGTAGCAATCTATGTCTAATGCCTGCTTCATGGAGGGGAAAAATTGATTAAAGTTGGTACTAGAATGGAGGGGTCCTTGGAAGTGGATTCTAAGATGGAACTTTAGAAATAGTTCACAGTCACTGTTGGTAGCTGGAACACTGACAGAGATTGGCATGAGTGTGCATTGTAATTGTTAAAAATTTCCCTGGTGATAAATAATGATAGGATACTGGTGAAAGCCCTTGAGAGGTTAAGAGGAAATAGTGGTATAAGGACTATAGAATTGGACAGCTGTTGCTGGAGTGGGTTAGATGCATTAGAGGTCAATGAAGGTGATTATCACAACAAAGCAAAGGGTGAAAGCCAGAGGTCCTCCCTGGAAGCATAAACTCTAATATTTTGCCAGAGTGCAGAAAAACATGAGGCTCAAATCCAGGACTTAATTATTGGGGTGTCAGAGCTCCAGGAAACATTTAATTCTCAATCCTGGCAGGTACGCTTTACAAAATTCAGCACCCTATTTTGGAAGAAGTGGAATTTGGGATTGGGACATCTGGGTTGAAACATTTGAGAATCTCAAATCTTCATATTCCTCTAAAGCCAGGCTTTAACTTCTTTGAAGAGTCTTGCTTTAAACAATGTAGAGAGGCAGTCGTGTATAGACAATGTAGAGAGGGGTTTCTCTGCAAAAAAAAATCTGTTTTTCCTCCTTCCTCTATTCTCCCCTGCTCTCCTGTCCCCCAGCATTTACCCTCACCTTCCCTCCTGTCTCTCTGAGGCATAGCACAAAGGAGCTCTTAAAGCTGATACTGGAGCAGAAATTTAGACAAACAAGTTTTTACCCTCAACCAGCCTCTACTCTAAACACAGGTAATACTGGAGGAATTTTGTGCCTGTGGTATAGTAACAATAGTTCAAACCTCAGCTTAAATTCTGCCTAAATTTATTCAGTCTCCCACAATAAAGGTGTAGCAGGAAGAAAAACATGTCCATTTCCAAGTACAGAAATTATTTACCTCCATCTTTGAGCAAAAAATTACAAGGGCCACAAAGAAGTGAAAAGTATCCACACACTATCAAGAGGCATAGCAATCAACCTTATTCAAATATGATACAGATGTTGGAACCATCAAACAGGAAATTAAAATAATTATGATTACTATGTTGAGGGCTTAAGTATAAAGGGTGGGCAGTATATATGATCAGATGGGTAACCATAGAGATTAAAATTACAATAAAAATCCAATAGAAATGGTATAAATAAAAAACACAGTAATATAGATGATGAATGCCTTTGATTGGTTCCTCAACTGACACTGTTGAGGAAAGAATCAGTGGACTTAATGATAGTGCAATAGGAATTACAAAAATTGAAACACATAGATAAAAGAGAATGGAGAAAAAAAACTACCTCAGAACAGGATAAGAACTATGGGTTGATATTAAATGGTCAAAGATAGGTACAATTGAATCCTATGATTGGAGGGGGGTGTGAAACAAAGAAAGCATTTGAAGAAATAATGTCTGATACTTTCCCAAAATTAATGAGTTAATTAAATTAGACACCCTAATAAAAAATACCAACATGATACAAAGCTCCCCCCCCCCCACACACACAGAGGGGAGAGAGAGAAAGACAGAGAGAGAGAGAGGATACATTACGTAGAGAGGAACAAATATAATAAAACTTTTTTTTTTGGTCTAGAAACTATGCAAATCAGAATGCAATGGAGTGACATCTTTATTGTGCTGGAGGAAAAAAAATCCGTCTACCACAGTGATATGCATTGCACTGAAAGTGGCACCAGCACTGTTGAGCTCAGTGGTGTCTCTTCTCTGTAGCTCAGGACTGTCAATTGAGGAAGCTGTTAGAGACCTGGCATCACTGATAGTGAAGAGAATGAAAGAATCCTGAAATATTAGAGGGCAGGTGGCGTACTTAACTATAAGAAGCAAGGTGGATGCAATTATCGCAATTATTGTAATTATTGTAAAGGTCAGAGTGGAAACCAGGCATGTGGGAACCACAGGGAACTATGGAGACAGAGCACGGCCTTTCCCAGGGCAAAGTAGATGGGTAGTCAATGATGGTATTTCACCATCTATACAACCGAAAAAAAGTTTAGTGTTGATGATCAGAAAGCTAAGAACCCAACAAAATATCTTAATCCTTTGCTCAGTTCACAGATCTGAGCCAATTCCGAGATCTAGAACTCACTGACTGAAGGGAAGGCGAAATTCCCATGATGAAGGACCTTGCAACACTGACTGCCTATATAAAGAGTAGTAATTTCTCTAGTGTTTACTGAAAGGGGCCTGTGACCATTTACTAGTATAATCACATACTTTGGAAAAAGGAATACCCAAACATTTTGCGAATTGTTGGACATTGGGTCCAAGCTGACATTGATACCGGAGGACCCAAAGCATCCTTTGTTAGGAGTACATGTGTGTGTGATAGGCAGAATAATGCCCCGCTCAAAGACACGCTATTCTCCAGAAAATGTGAATGTGTTAGGTGACATGGGGATTAAAGTTTATTCTACATGGGTAACATCCAACTGAAAGTAGAGAAAATGAGGATTTCTAAGAAGTCATGTCTCCGTAAGCCAATGCAAACAACTGCTGCTTGGTTCTCAAGCACTGATTCTACTGGTAGCAGCTCCTATTGGCCCTGGCTTCCCTCACAAATACCTCCTTGGGAGGCTCATGACAGTGGCAGTTCTTATAGGGCCCTGGTGTTTCTCCTCTTACCAAGCAGCTGACAATGAGCTCCACCACCTTTTGGTATCTGGGTAGCTCATCCATTTCTCTCATATCACCTAGCAAAGGCCCCGCTGAAGGAGAAATTTTGGTGCATCACAGCTGAGTAAATAAAATTGTTCTAAAGATCAAAGATTGCATCGAGGGAGCAGGTCCTCATATCTAACTATGTTGAACTTTCATTCACTCTGAGTTACTTTTCTCTTACTGTTCCCGAGAGGGTCTAATGAAAACGTCAATCAGGATAAAGCTGTGCTATCCAATATGGTAGTATTAGCCACATATGGCTATTTAAATTTGAATTAAGTAAAATAAAATAAAATTAGACTTTCAATTAGCTGCACCAGACATTGTGTGCTCAATAGCCACATTTGGTTACTCTGTCTGGTAGTGCAGCTATTAAACATTTTCATCATCACGGATAGTACTACTGGGCAGCACTGTTATAGAGCTTAAGACCTCTCTAGTGGACTTGTCTAACACCTAAAGTTCTTCAGTACACATGCATTTCTTCCCCCTCCCACGAGGGCAAAGAGTGATAGTTACAAATAGAGCTTCAATATTCACCCTTGTTTCCCCAATTTCCCATGAATAGGTTTAATAGTTTCTCTGGATACAGATTCAGAGGGCACAATAAACTTTTATTCTTTGTACTACGGTATTCATTAAAAAATAATAGCTAGCATTTACTGTTCATGTATTGTATGCCAGGCACCTGACGTGCATTATGCATATCGTTTAACCCTCATCGTGGTCCTGCGATTTAGGTATTATCTCAATTTTGCAAGCAAGGCAACTGGGACTCAGAAGATGTGAATGAAATGCCCAAGATTATATAATAGTGGTCAAAACAGATTTGAACATGAATTTTTCTAATTCTGCAGACCGTGCTTTAGGTCGCACTATGCTATAACGCTTGAGTTATAGAAAGGCAGTTGGCAATAAATGTAACTTCGTTCACATCCTCTGAAATTCTATTGAAGGCAATTTCTACTTCTCATTAAAACCTGCCTTCATACTTTCCTTCTTTCTTTCCTCACTGTTTTGGGAATTACTTCCAGGATACAAAGTTTAGACAAATTTAATCTTTGCAGGGTCAAGCTCTCATTGATCCCTGTAGTGTTACACTGTAACATTAGAGTGTTTATGGAACACACTACCAATATTTTTCCTGTTCCACATACTATTTAGTTTTTTTTTGCCTTCAGTTTGAAATTCATATCTGCACTTAAACGTTTCTTTCTAATAATAAAAGGGACAAGTGCTCGGTCTCTGCAGATCCAAGATGCACACTGGACCGAAAGACAGACAATGTGATTGCCTGTGAGAATAAGGCTGTTCTTCACTCTCAGAGGAATCATCGAATTCTTTTGTTGGCTGAAGCTTTGTGTTCCAACTTCCTTAACTATCCTTGACAATCTGTTTTTTTAGTTCTTTTAGGATGCTGCAGAATTTTTATTTTTTTGATGGATTTTTCTTGTAATAATCATCATAATTAAAAAAAAATGCTTTTAGGATGAATTTGTTGCCTATCATGTGCCTAGCGAACTGAACTTTAAATGACCCCTTTGCCCTTTTTATTGAAGCTGTCAGCACCCAATTTTATACAGAAAATATAAAGGAAAGGGAATTGAAACCAGAATTTTTTAGTGAGGCATACACAGCCTCAGCAGCTGCTGTTATAACGGTATCATCAAATACCAAACTGACAAAGACCCATGGGGTCTATTTTCTAATTCCGTCTTGAAGGAAATTTACAATAGTGAATCTCTATGGCAGTTGAGGTTGGCTAAGATTTAGATGACCCATTTCCCTTATCTAATGAATTCAGGCCTTGCAAACTTTGCAAAAGCTTTAAACTGACAAAATATCAAGAGAGTTGATGTGAAATTGAAAGACAGCTGGCAACAGACTCAGAGCCTCTTGAGTTTAGCTCAGGAAGCTGCAAACTTTCACAGCTGCAAGGCTGTCAAAATGAAGATTCCAGCATAAAGATAGTCAAAATATTGCTATTAGATGAAAAACTTTATGCCTAAAGAAAGTCTTTGCTTTGCAGACAAGATACTTCATTTTAAATAAAAAATGTGCATGATGTTTTTGCATTTATCGCCATTTTACTAAGATTAAACAAGTGAAAACGTTTCCATCTCCATCAATGCAGGTTTAATAAAGTCCAAATTAAACTTGAAGAGTGTTTTTTAATTTTTTAAAATTATGATAGTCTCTTATCCCTGGAAACAAAACCAATTTGATGTGGTTTCATTTTTCAAGCTGTCTCTTTACATCTTCTTGGTCTTGACAAATCATGAGGATAATTGAACATTTTGTTTTATTATTTGGTGAGAAAAGTCATCAGCGTGTTTCTTGGTAAGATCACACAACAAATTATTAGGTAGAGAAACAAAGCTTGCTAGGTGTGGTGTTTTCAGGTCATAAATTATATCATTGATAGTAATTTTTATACTTCTCTTTTAAGTAAAGTAAATCCCAAACTGAGTGGCATTTAGGGCACAAGTGAAGTTTTACTGTTGGGAAGATACTTCAACATCAAAAGTCTAGCTTCTTGAACAGTAATTACACGGCTTATTGTATTTATGAGAACTTAAAAATTTGGCTACATTTTCAAAGGATCCCAGTCATGGCTTTCCATATAGCCAATCACAAAACCCTTTTCAAATAACTTAAATTATGTCATGGGTTGGTCATTTATATCTGAGAAATAACCTTAAACTGATACCAATCGTGAAATCCTACTGAATAGAATGGTATATATAAAATATAATATAAATGGACAACTGAGAAAGTAAAGGATAAAGTTATTTATGACTTTACAGTGATAGTATGTTGTTTGACATACAGAACAAATATATGCATAGGTATTTCAAAATCATATTTTATTTTTATTTGACTATTGAAATCTGAGAGAAATAAGTCCTTTTTCAATTCTGTGTATAATGAGAATCATAAACTATGCTTAGTTCATTTGAATTAATATGCCACTTGTCTACTACTGATCAGCACCATCATTTTAAACATGATTTTATTTTTTGTAATTATTATACACGGCTTTTGGGGGTATAATATAAAATGTTAAGCATATCAAAGTATTAAAACAGAACGGATTTGTAGACTGACTATGGACACCTGAGCATTACTGGAGACTCAAGAGAAGAGCATAAGAACTTTACCTCCTTACCTAGCAGAGCCCAGAGCCACTATCTCCTTTACTGCCTTATGCCTGTGCCAATCTATACTATAGTTCTCTAAAAGTATATTGAAGTTACTGTTTATGTGCCTTCCTTCTGGAAGGTAATAAGTCCCTCGACATCATGAAGGAGGGATTCCTGTCTTCGATACTGGCCGATTCAGCAGTTCAGATGTGATCAAGGACTGGTTCTTTCTACCTTTCGCTCTGCCATCCACCCTGATGACTTTATCCTAAGGTTGGTTCTTCTCGTAGTGATAGAATCATTTCCCATTGCCTGTAGTATGAAGGCTGTATTTATTCTAACTTAAGTCCTTGGGGTGAGAGAGAGAAAGAAAGGGTACTTTTCCTCACTAGAAGAACAATAATACTTCTCTTTTGTTTGATGCAATTGTTTAGGTTCAATTCTGGACCAGTAATTATCACCGGGAGAATACCATGCACTGATTGGCTTAGGCTAGAGTTCTTTAATCAATGCTGGCTAAGAGAGACAGAATATTATAATTGTTTAGACTAACCAGGGCCCTCCTCTGGAGATGGAATCAGTTCTTCAAACTGCACTGAAGCTTAATTGGGAGACAGGTTGATGTAAATGTTGGTCTACTGCCTGTAATGGCCTTAGCACAGGTTTCGGTCTGTAGCATTTCTCAAGCTTATTTGACTAGGAATTCTTTGTTCTTGGAGTAGATAAATTATAAAATATTGATCTATAGGAGTAAGTTCAATTGCTTATTATAGAATGAAAAGCTTTCATGATATGGCCCCTGACCTCTACCTACTGGTTCTATAGTCATGTCAAAATTATGTTCTTTCAAAAACAAATTTATTGCCTTTCCTGAATATCTCCATGTTTAAAACTTGAAGACATTTATATTGGTTAGCAAGTTTTTTCTAGTCTGATTACCTTCCCATCCTTCAAAACCCAGATCAAACTTTATCTCTTCTAAAGCCTTCCCTTCTTTCTACTATTCTAGTATCTTGAACATAATTCTTTTATTGCTTATTCACATAACATCTTGATTACTTATTAACAGGTTTCTTGATTTTGAATGACTTGAAGGGAGGGTCTATGTCTATATCTATGTTTATATCTTTTATTTCGAAAAAAATTTATTCATTTATTTTTTAGAGAGAGTGGAAGGAAGTGAGACAGAGAAGGAGAGAAATATCGGTAACATTGCTTCCTCTTGAATGCACTTCATCTGGGGACTGAAACTTCAACCCAGGCATGTGCCTTGACCCAGAATGGAACTGGTGACCTTTTGCTTTGTGAGACAATGACGAACCAGCTGAGTCACACCAACTGAGGCTATATATTTGCAGTCACAGAATTTGGTGGAGGATTGGTGCCAAATGTCTATTCAATTGAATTGTTCATTTAGCATGGTTTTGAAAATTTCAGATCATTACTACATTTTTATACTTGTTTTGTGTGTACTCAGAAATATTAACTGCTCCAGTAGTTAACTGCAAGATCTTTAACTGGTGGCTTGAGTAGTAATTCCTCAGTCAATCTCAGAATCTGAGCTATAAAATACATTTATTTTATGATTCATGCTAATTTCAAAGTTCAAAATCATAAAAGTAGATACTTGCTTTCTGCAGACACTATTTGCAAAAGTTGAGATGAAAACAGATAGGCTTGAATGGAGGGAGGTGGTTCCTGACCATTGGTTACAGCCAGTCCTACCAGCTGTCTGGCCTGGGTAAATCCCTCCCATTGATCTACTGACAGTAATCAAGACTCAACTACAAGAGGAGGGAGTACTCAGCCCACACAGATGGCGCACCTTGAGTACTGAGCTAGGGTGACAGGAGAGATTGTGCCACTGGACCCTATAGGACACCTACTACTTTAGATCATGCTGCCAAGAAATGGAATCAAAGCAGCTTGACCTAATACATAGAAACAAACACAAGGAAGCTGACAAAATGAGGAGACAAAGAAATATGGCCCAGATGAATGAACAAAACAAAACTCCAGAAAAAGAACTATACAATACAGAGATAAGCAATCTTTCAGATGCAGAGTTCAAACCACTGGTTAGAAAGATGCTCAAGGAACTTAGTGGGAATTTCTGCAGCATAAAAATGATCCAATCAGAAATGAAGGAGACACTAATTGAAATAAAGAACAATGTACAGGGAATCAACAGCACAACAGATGAAGCTAAGAATCAGATCAGTGATTTGAAACATAAGGAAGAAAAAGACATCCAATCAGCACAGCAAGAAGAAAAAAGAATCCAAAAAATCAAGAATAGTGTCAGGAGCCTCTGGGACAACTCCAAGCATTCCAACATTCTCATTGTAGAGGTGCCACAAGGAGAAGAGAAAGAGCAAGAAATTGGAAATGTTTTGAAAAAATTGTGAAAGAAAACTTCCCTAATTTGGCAAAGGAAATAAACATACAGGTCCAGGAAGCACAGAGAGTCCCAAACAAAGTGGATGCAAAGAGGACCATACCAACACACATCATAATTAAAACACTAAAGGTTAAAGATAAAGAGAGAATTTTTAAAGCAGCAAGAGAAAAGCAGATAATTACCTTTAGAGGAGTTTCCATAAGGCTTTCACTTGATTTCTCAAAAGAAACTTTGGAGGCTAGAAGGATTGGCAAGAAGCAATGTAAAGAAAGGACCTATAACCTAGATTACTCTATCCAGCAAAGCTATCATTTAGAATCAAAAAGCAGATAAAGTGCTTCCCAGGCAAGGTAAAGCTAAAGGAGTTTATCATCACCAAACCATTATTATATGAAATGTTAAACGGACTTATTTAAGAAAAAAAGATCAAAACTATGAATATTAAAATGGCAATAAATACATTGTTTCAATAATTGAATCTAAAAAACAAACTAAGCAAACAAGCAGAACAGAAACAGAATCATAGATATGGAGAACATTGGGATGGTGACCAGTTGGGAGGGGGGTCAGGGACAATGGGTGAAGAGGTGAGGGGTTAAGAAGTACAAATAGGTAGTTACGCAATAGCCATGGGGATGTAAAGTACAGCATAGGAAATAGAGTAGCCAAAGAACACATATATACATGACCTATGGCCATGAACAAAGGAAGGAGTATTGCCAGAGGGAGTGGGGGTGCTGGGTGGAGGGGGGCAAAGAAGGAAAAATTGGCACAACTGTAGTAGCATAATCAATAAAAACAAAAAAAAAAGTAAAAGAAAAAAACAGATACTCTTGAGAACATTTTTTGTGAGGAATGTCTACACTGTTTAAGTATTATTCCTAAAGTACACAAATATCTTTCTTTATATAACAAATATTCAAAAGTGCATTCATTAGTATTTAATATATGTATACTAACTTATCAACATAGAAAGAAGAATCTGCACGTAATAGGTTTTTAGTGCAACAAAGGGTTAAAATTATTTGGGTGGATTGCAGATCTAATAAACAGTTTTAAAGGTTCACTAGGCCTTCACATAAAGTCACTACTAGGTGAAAGGTCAGTTTTGAATAGCTTTTCTCTCTAAAAATACATAGAATTTGTATTTTGCTCTTATATGAACTTATTTGTAGAGATGTTTATTTACTTACTTACTTATGCAACCTAGCATCTATTTCTCCTTCTCTTCTTAAACACTTCAAAAAGAAAAAAATACTTCCAAATTTCCTTTAAAAAAATTACATCTCCCACATTGCAAGCAACAAGCAACCCTGGTCAAAGGACTCTTAGCTCTTCCAGGTGAGTAAGGTGGGCTAATCAGAGCCTCCCCAGGCTTAACCTAGACTGGAAAGCAGTTGGAGTTGGCTCAGCCCAGTGACAGCACCCAGGCAACACTCTTCATTAATTCTCTCTGTCCAGATTGTAGGTAGCCTAGGTCCTATCCTTTCAGGCTGCCTTATTTTGGAGTTCCCCCATGCGTTAGTACTTCCTGTAAGATTTCTTCCCACTTAAGTTAGAGCCCATTGATTACCAGTGAAGAACCTTGACCGATGGAGTAGTCAAGGTGATTTTACTGTTGATTTGTATTCAACCACATTACGGAATTACATCTCAGTCAGATTTATTCTTTTTGTTTCATTTGGACTTTACTGATTTTCATATGGGAAAAGTGCTGTAAATCAAGTAAGCATAATTCTTTATATTAGTTGCCAAATGAAGTCAGTTTTGAAAAGCCGAGCCTTGTCTTGTTCAGTCACTTTTCTCTAGCCCTTTCCACTTGTAGCAAATACAAGCTGCCTGTTAAGATGTGTCTTAGCCATCTCTTTGCAAATCATGTAAATATTTTTAGAAAGAGAAATTCTATTTCTCATTGCTGAGATAATTTTCTCGCAGTTTAGAAATGCTTTTGTAGGAATCAACATTCCAAAATTAGGAAATCTATTTCTTTTCAGAAGAAAAACACAATAAAAGAGATGTGTTTTCCTGACGCATTCTTATTCTCCGAGAGAATTGCAGTCTATCCTTACTGATTTCTTTTTGGGAAACTTGTATCTGCAGAAATTATGATGTTTCATTTTGTCTTGGAGAATAGACAGATGTTTAAAATCAAGGAAGTACAATAAGGGTACAATTATGTATCTTCTACACCTTTTACGGTGAAGTACAAGGGTTTGAACTCTATCATGATGAAACAAATGAACATTACTTAATTAAAGGTTAAAAGGCAGAAATGCTATTCCAAGTGAAATGTCTATAATAATTGAACTTTTGAGTCACAGAGACAAGCCAGCGCTTCACTAGGTACCCTCCAAAAATCTTTTAGTAGGCTTTAAAATACAAATGCCTTTAGAATGTCAAACTTACATTTCTTCAAAGGAAAGAAAAAAACCCTTCTAGAATATTAAATGGACTTATAAAGTGGAGATTTTTGGCTAAAGGACATCAAATATTTTCTTTTATCAAAAGCTCAGTTCATTATTGCAAGTGAAAAGATTATGAAATAGCTGCTTAAGATGACAAAGGGACTATGACAGCTTTAGTTAATGATACTGCACAGCCAATATTGTCCTCTGCTTTTGTACTTGATTTACGAGAGTTCTCAGCATTGGTTTTCTTTTGTATTCTTTTTTTTTTTTTGGATGATTATAGAGCTTCATTATTATGGTTTTGAAAATTGTAGAGGTTTGTCCTACATTCTGTCTAACTTTGTGAGGTAAGATAACACACTGATGTTAAAAGAAGGCAAATGAAACTGAAGTGATTTTTTTTAATCTTGAGAAATGATGCAAAAGCCAGTATGAAGGATATCTGGGAAAAAGTGTCTAGAAGGAGTGTATTAGTTTCCTGGTGTTGCCATGACAAAGTATCACAATCTGAATTGCTTAAACTACAGAAATTTATTGTTTTATAGTTCTGCAGGTTACAAATTTGAAATAAAGGTATCGGAAAAGTCAGCCACTTCTGAGGGCTATGACAGAAGAACTTGTTCCAGGCCTTTCTCCTTGGTTTATAGACGCCCACTCACTGCATCTTCACATGGCATTCTCCTGATGGTATGTCTGTCTCCAAATTTCCCTTTTTCATGAGCATAAACCAGATAGGATGAGAGCCCACCCTAATGACCTCATTTTAACATGATTACTAAATAAGGTCACATTCAAAGGTACTGGGGATCAGGACTTCGATATATGAATTTTGGGGGAACACAATTCAAGCATAACAAGAGGCAAAGGAAGAATACAAATATGTTTTTGTACAGGACAGAAAGAAGGAAGGTTCTTTTCTGCATGCAGTTCCTTATGAATCTAGGCAAAAAGAGGCTTGCTGCTGAATTTTTTTTTCTTGTGGCCTTTTGACTTTGCTCCTTAGAAATTAAAAATGCTTCTTATCTTTCTCGATTTATGCACTGTGGAAGTTTGTCACTATTTTTGTACTAATTTGGCAATCATCATAGAATGGGAACAGTTCATTATTTTTTACGTTAATTGAAGTTTTAAGCAAGAAGCAATTATCACACTGGCAGTTATGTTAAAGTACTGTACATTTAAAAAGTCTGCACTTGCAGAGAATTCTCTTCTATTGAGTGTGTCCTTTTTGTCCATCTCATTTCATAATTAGCCTTTTTGACTTGGCTTAGTCAAATATTCTCACTTGGGTTTGTTTTGCCTTGTGTGAAAGGGAAGGAAGGAAGGAAGGAAGGAAGGAGGGAAGGAAGGAAGGAGGGAAGGAAGGAAGGAAGGAAGGAAGGGAGGAAGGAAGGAAGGGAGGGAGGAAGGAAGGGAGGGAGGAAGAAAGAGATAAAGATAGCCCAACAGGTCAAAGCTGAGTCACTTTTGCTAAGCCATGTCACCAAACCAAAACGTAATAACTGACCTAATTGTTGTTTGGTCTCTCCCAAGAGTTAAAATTCGTATCAACCAGTCTGGAATTTCCTGATCAACACTAGTGAAGTAATCTGCTTCATATGACCTTCTATTTTCCCCTAAAAGAAGGTATCCTCACCCAAAATAATCCACACTTAAACTTTCATATTTAAAAAAAATTTTTGAGGATTAAATTTTTTATTTTTATTTTTAAAATTATATATTATTGATTATGCTATTACAGTTGTCCCAATTTTTCCCTCTTTTCCCCCCTCCATGCACCCCCCACTCCCTTAGGCAATCCCCCACCAAGTTCATGTCCATGGGTCATGCATGTAAGTCCTTTGGCTACTCCATTTCTTATATTGTACTTTACATCTGCATAACTCTTCTGTAACTGCCTATTTGTACTTCTTAATCCATTTACCAATTCACCCATTCTCCCCCACACACCCATTTGGTAATCATCAAAATGCTCTCCATATCCGTGATTCTGTCTCTGTTCTTTTTTGCTTAGTTTGTTTCTTTTTAGATTCAATTATAGACAGATTTGTATTTTTTGCCTTTTTATTGTTCATAGCTTTGATCTTTTTCTTAAATAACTCATATATATTGAAATAATTCATTTCATATAATAATGATTTGGTGGTAATGAACTCCTTTACTTTTTTCTTGTCTGGGAAACTCTTTATCTGCCCTTCAATTTTAAATGATATCTTTGCTGGCTAGAGCATTCTTGGCTCTAAGTCCTTGCTTTTCATGACTTTGAATATTTCTTGCCAACCTCTTCCAGCCTGCAAAGTTTCTTTTGAGAAATCAGCTAACAGTCTTATTGGAGCTCCCCTGTAGGTAACTAACTTCTTTTCTCTTGCTGCTTTTAAGATTCTCTCTTTACTTTTAACATTTGGCATTTTAATTATGCTGTGTCTTGGAGTGGGCATTTTAGCATCCATCTTGTTTGGGACTCTCTGTGCTTCCTGGACATGCATGTCTATTTCCTTCACCAAATTAGAGAAGTTTTCTTTCATTACTTTTTCAAATAGAATTCCATTTTCTTCCTCTTTCTCTTCTCCTTTTGGCACCCCTTTCATGTGAATGTTGGACCTTGTGAACTTGTCCCAGAGGCTGTTTATACTATCCTCATTTTTTTGGATTCTTTTTTCTTCTTGTACCATGTGGTTGTTTTTTGCTTCCTTATGTTCCAAATCATTGATCTGATTCTCAGCTTCATCCATTCTACTATTGTTTCCCTGCAAATTGTTCATTTCAGTTAGTGTATCCTTCGTTTCTAACTGGGTGTTTTTTATGCTGCTGAGGTCCTCACTAAGTTCCTTGAGCATCCTTATAAACAGTGTTTTGAACTCTACATCTGAAAGATTGCTTATCTTCATTTCGTTTAGCTCTTTTTCTGGAGATTTGATCTGTTCTTTTATTTGGTCCATGTTTCTTTGTCTCCTCATTTTGGCAGCCTCTGTGTGTGTTTCTCTGTATTATGTAGATACTTGATTCTGTGTCTTGGTAGCATGGCCTAATTTAGGTGTCCTGTTGGGTCCAGGGGCACAGCATCCCCTATCATCCAAGCTGGGTACTGGAGGTATATCCCTCATGTGGGCTGAGTATACCTTCCTGTGTAGTTAAGCCTTGAGTGCTGTTGGCAGGTTAATGAGAGGGGTTTACCCGGGCTGGTCAGCTGTAAGGATTGGCTATGACCACTGACCACCAACCGCCACCCTCCATGGAGGATCAACTGTGCAAGGGTAGAGTGGTGGGGTGCTGACGTGGTCTATAGTTGTCCACAGTGCACAGGTTCTGGGGTTTCCCAAGGGGTGCAGGCCAAGGTCAGTCCCTACCTGAGTTTTGCCCATGGCCACCCTATTTGACCTATGAAGCAACCTGAGATGGCTGCTACTTGTGCTGGGCTAGGAGATTCCCAGGCAAAGTCAAGCTGTGTATCTAGGCTGGCTGGTGCTAGTGCCTGGCCTGGGGCTACTTAGCAGGAGTTATAGGTGTTGGGGTTTGAGGGCTTACTGAAGCCAGCTATTGCTTGTTTGATAGGAATTAGGAAGCTGTGAAGCATGAGCTAAGACCAGCCTTTCATATGGAAAAGCAGCATGGGTGGGCTCAGAGGTGGATGGGACAGAAAGTTTGAGGGATCTCTAGGGTGGGGCAACTGTGTTAGCTAGGTTGATAGGGTATCAGATATGGCACCAGCCTGCCTGCTCTGTGTCTCTGTTGGGGAAGTGTTCACAAAAGGGACAATGGCCTCTGCCTGCCTTTCTGTCTTAGAGAAAGCTGTCCCCCAGCTACCATCTATGTGCCAGACACTTCAGTTCCCCCCTGTATGCCACTGGTGCCTTTAAGCTGCTATCCTGGTACTGGAGCTCAGAGGGAGTGAGTTTGAGTAATTTCGTGTGTGGGTTCTTGAAGAGGAGCTGGTTGTGACTCCAGAAGTTCCTTCCATCAACTCAATTCCCACTGATTCTTGCAGCCAGAAGTTATGGGGACTTATCTTCCTGGCCCTGGAAACCTGAGCTGGGGGCCTAGTGTGAGGTTGGCACTCCTCAGCCTTAAGATTTCCCTCTTGAAATTTTTCAAAAAGACTTTATTTATTCATTTTCAGAGAGAAGGGAAAGAAAGGAGAAAGAGAAGGAGAGAAACATTGATGTGCGAGAGAAACATCAGTCAATTTCTTCTCACACACCCCCAACTTGGAACCTGGCCTGCAATGCTGGCATGTGCCCTCACAGGGGATCAAATCAGTGACCTTCCAGTTCACAGGCCAGTGCTTAACTTACTGATTCACACTAGCCAGGGTAGAAAACCTGTTCGTAGTGGCTGCTTCATATTTTTGTTGATGGGGTAAATAGTGAAGAGTAGCTCTGAGTATAAGTCAGTGAAAGTTGCCACAGCTGCTGGGGAGGAGGATTCAGAGATGGTCCCACTCATGGTGCTCCATGGCTGGCTGTGCTTGTGTTATGGGATGAAAGAGGTTTATTTGCCTGCATGCATCAAAGCTAATCAAACATAAACAGGAGTTTGTAATCCAGAAAGGAAGAGTTTATTAGTTAAGGAAATGGTACCAAGCACAGAGTCATAGGTAAGCGGTGCTCCAAGACCTGGTTCTGCCTTCTTTCTGTCCTTTCATGGTTCCTTCCCAGCAATGCCATGACGATTGTTGACACTCATGGCACCAGTACGTGTGTCATTTCTGTTTGAAGATGAGATTGTAATGAAGCACGAGGTCTTCTGAAGGTCATTTTGCAACCATCTTAAATTCAGCCAGTTCCTCCCTCCCTCCTTCTTTCTTTCCCTTTCTTTCTTCCTTTCTTCCTTCTATTTGTACTAAATTTATTAGGGTGACATTTGGTTAATAGGATTATACAAGTTCAAATGTACATTTCTAAGATACGTAATCTGGATGATGCATTGGGTGCTCACCACCCACAGTCAAATCATCTTCTGCCACCAAATAATTGGCCCTCTTTACACCCCGTCCCCACCACCCCCACCTCCTTCCCTTTGATAATTACCATACTGCTGTCTATGTCTATGAGTTTCAGTTTTATATCCCACAATGAGTGAAACCACATGGTTCTTGACATTTTTCCATCTAATCTATTTTGTTTAGCATGATATTCTCAAGGTCCATCCATGTTGTCACACATGGCAGTATTTCGCCTTTCCTTATGGCTGAGTAGTATTCCATCATGTAGATGTACTGCACCTTCCTTACCCAGTCCTTTGTTGAAGAACAGCTTTGTTGTCTCTGTGTCTTGGCCATTGTGGATAATACTGCAATGAACATAGTGGTGCATATATCTTTGTGAATAAATGTTTTTGAGTTTCTTGGAGAGGGATTGCTGGGTCTATTCTTAATTTTTTGAGGAACCTCCAGGCTGTTTTCCACAGTGGCTGTACCACTCTACATTCCCACCAGCAGTGAATTAGGGTTCCCTTTTCTCTACAACCTCTCCAACACTTGTTATTACTTGTCATTGATAATAGCCATTCTAACAGGTATGAGGTGGTATCTCATTGTAGCTTTAATTTGCATTTCCCTAATAGCTAGTGAAGCTGAATATCTTTTCATATATCTGTTGGCTATTTGTATGTCTTCTTGAGAGAAATATCTGTTCAGGTCTTCTGCTAATTTTTAAATTTGATTTTTTATTTGTGTGGTGTTGAGTTGTATGAGTTCATAGTGTATTTTGGATATTAACCCGTTGTCAGAGCTATTGTTCGCAAATATCATCTCCCATTCAGTTGGTTGCCTTTCTGTTTTATTGTGTTTTTTGGGGGGGGGAGGGTTTTTTTTTTTTTTCTGTGTAGAGGTTTTTTAGTTTGATACAGTCCCATTCATTTTTTTTTGCCTTTACTTCCCTTGCCTTTTGGATCAATTCGTAAAATGTTCTTCAGGACCTAGGTCCATAAGTTTAGTACCTATGTTTTCTTTTATGTATTTATTGTTGCATGTCTTATATTTAGATTTTTGTTCCATTTTTAATTAATTTTTGTACATGGGGACAAACTGTACTCTAGTTTCTTTCTTTTGCATGTGGCTTTCCAATTTTCCCAGCATCATTTATTGAAGACAATTTCTTTACTTCATTGTGCTTTTTTAAGCCAGTGTCTTGAGAAGGAAGTGTTACTTGCATGTCTTCCCATTCTCAAAGATAAAAAGAGTCAGGGTGGGTCAGAGCTCAGCCAGGTCACCTAAGCTTGATGTGGGGTAACAATTTCTTCAGAGGCATGTGAAAAGAGGCATTTAAAAGGTGTTTTAACCTGCATGCACAGAAACCATGACCAGGGTTTGCTTAAGGCAAAAATAAACCTTTTACTAAAGAAGTTACATGCCTGAGGCGTGACTACTCACAATGACCTGCCAAGTTAGGAATTTACTGTCAGATTACCCTGTGCAGTTACTTTCCATAGAACCCCCCTGTTTTTCATCCACAGAATTATTAAATGATATCAATTTATAATTAAATACATTTTATTAAAACAAAGTAATAACCTCAATCTAATTTCTTCCTACTTATTTCATTACACTTTACTGGTCCCTATACTCTTGATATGTCTATTTCATGTGATTGGTATGATGAAAATACTATAAAATGGTCTTGCTTCACATCTCTACCTAAGATGGTTTTCAGCGAATCATATAGGTAGCTTGAAATTGCCCATAGCTGAAATATTTATACCATGGAAATCAACAAATGCTACAAATAAGAAATTTTATTTCTTTTTTCCTTCTTTCTGTGGATGAAAAAAAGTGTGCTATGGAAAATAACCTCACAGGATGATCCGATCATAAATTCCTAACTGGGTAGGTCATGATTGGTAGTCATGGCCCAGTCCTATAATTTTTTTTGTGCCAACCCTGTTCATTATTCTTTATGCATGTAACATACCTTTGAAATACTAGAAGTGATATCCCTTGAAGGGAGCATTACCCCTCCAGAGAGCACATAATCTTATCAGCTCTCCTATAGTCCATCCTCCACCTTGCTTCTCCAATTTTTCTTATGTCCCCTCCTTAATTTCCATTGCATAAAAGAAGCTGCAAAACTGTTATCCTACAAAGCATTTGAGATCTTCCTCCCCATCATATATCATCAGTTTGGCTCAAATAAACTTCTAAAAATTCTCTACAGGTTTGGACATTCCTTACATCAACATTCCCTTCTTTGCTCCGTTCTTCCCTTGCCCCCTTCCCTGCCTTCTCTGCCTCCTCACTCTCCCTCTTTCCTTCTGTAAACATTTAGCAGCCTACCAGAGTACAAGAAATAATAAGAATGACAAAAGAAAGGTAATTTCAAACTGGAATTGAGAGGGTCAGAAACAGGAAGGAAATAGGCTCAAGAAAGCACTTGAGGTTTATGGTTTAGCACTAAACTTGTGAGTCTCTCTTCTAGATGGTTCTGAGTGGATTTTGCTGAGGCAGATAGGACAGCTAAACCAGGCCAATTGACATTCACCTGCATTCCAAAGCATTTCAGAAAACCTGCAATTGCTATGGATGAAGTTAGAAACAGATCTACTTAACAGGTCATGAATATTTAATACAATGTGAAGGAACCAGAGAACTACTTTGCTGTATATCCAAATCATGTAGGTTGAGGGTGCCTAGGGTCCTACCCTCTAAGACTTTACTGACCCACCATTTCTGCTTTGGAGCTTGCTGCCTTCCCAACATCCTTCCTAGTCTCACCATCCTGATTTGTATCTGAATATTATACTGCTGGAGCTTTGCTCATGTTGCTGAGTGTTCTTATGACTTTTCTATTTTCCTGTGGTCTTTTTTTGCTATACTATTTTACTCTTCTGTAAATATTCTATGATATTTTCTAATTTTTCTGTGATGTTTTTTCTGTTCCCAAACTTCTTGAATCCCCTCTATATTGTCACTCCATCTGTTTTCACCATCTGCCGTTTTTAAGTACTTGAATCCCTGCTCAAAGTGTCACTTTGTAGCAGTGCATCCTTCATCAAGTTAACTTCTTGGAGCCTCATTTTTCTCCTTTGTGAAATGGGAGGATTTGTACCTTCTTCACAGAGTTTTTTGTAAGATGTAAATAACATATCGTATATAAAATATGGAAAAGTTGCTGGCATCTGAAATGATTAATCAATGGTACCCACTGTTTTAATAATGTTAATCCAAAATGAGTTGTTACCCATGAACACCCACACTAAGTCTGTCAGTAGTTACAAACTCAAAAGCATACAGGGCTTAGGTAGAATGTAAATGAATGAACTGGGTTGCATTGGGTAGCAGCAGACGTGGTGGTAAATTGAAGAGCTCATAACTCCTCCAAAAGAAGGAACCACTTATCAACTCTGGCCAATTAATGTCATGTGGAAATATGAGCTCAGAGCTGCCAGTTCTTTTAATTTTTCAAGAAACAGTGAAAATGAGTATTTTTATAGGTAGTGCCTTGTTGTAAAAATAATGTTGTTTAGTATTGCACTTCAAAGAAGACACGTGTATTAGCTCTATTTGGCCTGCTGTCCACCAGCTTGAAACCTCTGTTGGATAAATTTATCGAGCTGTGTTTGAGCAGTCGGAGCCTTATTTATCAACAGGAAATCCTGTCTTTCACACATGATAGCCAACTTTCTAGTAAAAGTGTATTTGGAAGACAACCCTTTTTGGAATCAAAATCCATGGTGTTTCCTTCTCTCAAAGTACAACGTAATGACAGCCAGGCATTTCAAAGGCTGGGTGCTTAACACTTTTAGAAAAAGCATTTATTTTCTATCAACTATTCTGTCTTGATTATATTAGCCAGAAATCAGTAGGTAGTTTTGAAAACTAGCTTTAGTTAGAAAGAAACGTTGAGAGAGTTTGGGATAGTGGGGTGGTTTAGTGACCTGAAAGTTTGATTGGACTTCGTAGATAAGTGAGTCGGTACTTCTGTCTTCTGGCCATAAGATTCTGGGCCAGTCGCTAATACACATGGCCGTTAGTTTCCCTATTTGCGAAACAAAGTTGCTGAGTCAAATTGTCTTTACTTTTTTCTCCAGAGTCATTATTTTGTACTTAATTTTTTAAACCAATGTACTTAATTTTGCAGAAACTGATCACTGATTTGTTTAAACCTCCCCTAACTTTATGAGAGTGAAGCTAATGTCTTCATATAAATTTAATTCAATTTAGTTCCCTCTTAATTTTTTAATTGAAGACCTAATATAAAGAATGTGATGAATTAATTACTCAAGGGATCATTATAAAAAAAGTTTTCTTCAGGGAGCTTGAAATTTACTGAGGAAGAGAGAAGCTAGCGGTGGTGGTAGCAGAGATGGGATGAAAAAGGGGCCACACACTAAACCTGACAGGCTCAGAGGAGGCCTGCATGGAGGCCTCACAAACTCAGAGACCTGAATAACCACATTGGATGGTCTGAAATGAAACCTTTCTAGCTAAAAGCAGGTCATGGCAGGTAGACATGTCCATCTTCTCTGACAAAGGTCAATCTGTACTTTAATTGAGCCTGTTTATTATTGTCTTTTTGCATCTAAGATAACATATCTTTGGAATGTCAGGGTAATTTTTTTTTTCCAGACCCCTCAGGGCACAAACTCCCACCAGAGCAGGAGACCACAGAACCCTCATTGTTATTGTTATCATGTTAATTGTTTACTATTAAATGTCCTATACCCACCTCTGTAAAAGAAGCATGTGTCAAATCCCAAAGATTTCCTGCTTTGCTTTCTCCCACTTCTCTACTGTATCACCAATGGATTTCATGTAACCCTCTTGCACCTCCTCCTTTGACTGTAACATCCAAAATGAGGTGCAATACTGCCATTTGCTGGAGCATTTTCTTA
Organism: Mormoops blainvillei; assembly: GCA_004026545.1. Taxonomy (NCBI): domain Eukaryota; kingdom Metazoa; phylum Chordata; class Mammalia; order Chiroptera; family Mormoopidae; genus Mormoops; species Mormoops blainvillei. The sequence continues at coordinate 45,118 of PVJD01010841.1, forward strand.
AATCATTGAGATTTTGCTTCCCGGAAGTTGTCATCAGTTTGGCTCAAATAAAATAATAATAATTTTTACAGATTTAGACTTTTCTTACGTTGACAAGACCAAAATGAAAAGCTGTAAGATAGAACACAGTATTAGAAGAATGATGAGATGGATGAATTCCTCTTTTATCTCAAAGTAGGAGAAGGCTTCCTAGGTGAACCAAAGTTAAAGGCAATGAAAGGAAAGAGTGGTAAATTTGACTACATTAAGGCATTTATTGGCATGGAAAAAAATTATAATCAATAGACAATGACAAACCAGAGAAAATATTTATAGCATATAACATAGATAAAGGGTTAATATACCTAATACATGGAGAATCGAGGGACAAAGGACCAAAAACCTGATGGAAAAACAGAAGCAGGCATGAGCACACAATTCACATATGCAAAAGCAAAATATAAAAATGGCTCTCAGTGTTTATAAAAATAATCAGTTTGAACTCATTTGCAATTAGAGAAATAGTGATCAAAACAGCATGGAGCTACCATGTTTAGCCTAGAAGATTGGCAAAATTTAAAAAGTATAAGAATACATTATGTTGGTAAGACTGGGGAAACAAGTATTCCCATACATTACTGCTGGGAATGCAAACTGCTACAATCCTTCTGAAGAGAAATTTGACAGTGCAAATGCATTTACCTTTGACCAGTGATTCTATTTCTAGAAATCTACTCTGAAGATATATCTCAAATAAGAATATACATATGCACAATGTTATTTGTTGCAACATTATTTAAATTGCAGAATGTTGGAAAGAATCCAAATGCCATGTGTGGAAGAGTTGTTAAGTAAACTCTAGTATAACTGCATGATAGAGTACTATGCAACTTCAAAAAAGAATGAGAAAGATCTCCATGGAAGGCTTTGAAGTAATTTCTAGTGTGTACAATCAAGTACAAAAAGCCAAATGCTGCCCTTTATGTAAGAACAAAGGAGGATATAAGAACATATGTGTCTGCTCATTTGTGTGAATGAAATAAAGGGTTGAGCAAGAACTCATAGGATTGGCTTTCAACAGAGAGTGAGTGGAAAAGGAGTAGAAAGAAGAGAAGAATGGGAACTGAGTAGCGGGGATTAGAAGAAAGGACAATTCTCTGAGTAAATTTTTTGTGTAGTTCTAACTCCTATAATCCTAGTATTGTTTCTCATACTGTTCCCTCCAATGATTAAATAAAATTCATCATAATGTAGGAAGAATCCAAAATGGAATACAAACAGTAGCAAGTGAACCTGTGTTACAAATTAATATTAACCACAATGAAGGAGATGAGGAAGATTAAAATGAACTTACATAACTTTGGAAAACAGTATTTTAGCTGTATACCGTGAGATGAGACAAAGCAATTGTGCATAAATACTATACTATAGTTACTAAGCTTGTTTTTCAAAGGGTGTGGTCCAGCAATTCTAAAACTAATTTATGTGTATATTAGGATCAAACAAATAAGCACTTCATATACTATGAAAGTCAGGTTTCTCATTGTCAGGGAAAGAAGTTTCAAATAAGGAAAAGGGGGAGAAACCAGAAGAAGCTGTGGAGGACTGGATTAGAGCTGGAGGTAGAAGTATGGTGACAGGCAGAATAATAGTGGTCTACAGCAGCGGCCCCAACCCCCAGGCCGTGGTCTGGAACCAGTGCAGGGCCTGTTAGGAACTGTGCCACACAGCAGGAGGCGAGTGGAAGGCCAGGGGATGAAGCTTCGTTTGTTTTTACAGCTGCTCTCCCTTGTTGGCATTACCTCCTGAGCTCTGCCTCAGGAGGGTAAACCCTACTGGGAACTGTGCATGCGGGGGGTCTAGGTTGCACACTCTTTATGAGAATCTAATGCCCAGGGGTCTGAGATGGAGCTGAGGCGGTGATGCCGGCGCTGCGGAGCGGCTGCAAATATAGGTGATCATTAGCAGAGAGGTTTGACTGCACAGAGACCATAATAAATCAGCTGCCTGCTGACTCATATCACAATCCCATCAGTGAGTGGCAAGTGACAATTAAGCTACATCTGGTTAGCAGGATATAAAGCCACCCCCCTCCTCTGGTCCATGGAAAAATGATCTGCCATGAAACTCGCCCATGGTGTCAAAAAGACTGGGACCACTGGCCTACAGAACCTGTGAATACATTACACCACATGGAAAGGGGAATTAAATTTACAAATGAAATTCTGTTGCTAAACAGCTGATCTTAAAATAAGAAGATTATCTCGGAGCCTCTGCCTGGGTTCAGTGTAATCATAAGGGTCATTACAAGTGAAAGAGGGAAGTAGGAGAGTCAGAGCCAGAGAGCAATGACACCATGAGAGAGGCTTAACCAGCCATTGCTGGCTTTGAAGATGGGAGAGGGCTATGGCCCAGAGTTGAGGAGCTCTAGAATCAAAGGCCAGAGTTTAAATAATTTGAACAACTTCAATGATAGTGATGAGTTGCAGCCCTTATAAAAATAAAAAGCCCTGACTGGGTAACTCAGTTGGTTAGAGTGTTGTCCCCATACGCCAAGGTTGTGGGTTTGATCCCTGGGCAGGGCTCATAAAAGAATCAACCAATGACTGCATAAATAAGTGGAACAATAAATCAATGTTTCTTTCTCTCTATCTCACCCACCTCCCTCTCCTCTCTTTCAAATCAATTAAAAATTAAAAATAAAAAGATATTCATGAGTCCATACAAATTTAAGTAATTGAATAAGTTAATAAATGGAAGAGAAAGATCAACTTCCTTATAGAATAAATCCAATGAATAAATATAGAAGAAACTAGAGAAATAAAATAATTATCATTGATAATCACTGCAGTAATAATTGTTGCAGCCCAGAGCTATCAATGGATGCTAAAATTCTTGAGCAAAGTAGTATGAGAAGCAGAATGTATGAATAACCTTAACTATCTTCCTCAAGATATTTATTAATTATAAAGGGGAAAATAGCAACTGTACAGTGAACAAACATGGCAAAAAAACATCTTAACCAAATATCCAGGTTAATATCACCCAAAAAAAAAACAAATTGGCACCATGTTCCATTGGATATGATGCACTGAGAGTGGTACCACCTTACTTCCATGGTATTCTTGTCAGGAATGCATAAACTCAGTTGAATCATGAGCAAACATCAGACCAATCCAAAATGAGAAACATTCTACAAAATAACTGTCCAGTACTCTTCAAAACTGTAAAGTTCATGAAAAACAAAGAAAGATGGAGGAAATCCATCTTTCCATCATAGATTGGAGGGGCCTAAGGAAGCATGACAACTACCCACCATGTGGGATTCTATATTGCCCTGGACTAGAAAAAGGGCATCTGAGAAAAACTGGGAAATTTGAATGAGGTCTGTAGTTTAATTAATAATATTATACAAACATGACTTTCCTAGTTATGTAATATGTTAACAGCAGGGAAAGCTGAGTGAAGGATATATGAGAACTCGCTGTACTATTTCTGCAGTTTTTCTGTAAATCTAAAATTACTTCAAGACAAAAAGTTAAAGAAAAAAGCACTGTTAACAGCAGTGCAGAGGAAGTGCTTTAAAGCATCTGATGGAGGAGAGAGCACATTTGGAAGGGCTGCCATGGTAGAAGTCGTGTGTTGGTGTTCTAGGGCTGCCATAACAGGTTACCACGGACCAGGTGTCTTAAACAACAGGAATTTATTTCTCACACTTCTAGAAGCTGAAAGTCCAAGATCAAAGTGTTGGCAGGGTTGGTTTCTCCTGAGGCCTCTCTTTGATTTGCAGGCTGTAGCTTTCTTCCTGTGTCCTCACATGGACTTTTCCCTGTGACCCCAATGTCTCTGCTGTCTCTTCTTGTAAGGATCATACCTTTATGTAACCTTAATTACCCTGTTAAAGGCCCTATTTTCTTTTTGTTTTTTAAAGATTTTATTTATTTACTTAATAAAGAAGAGAGGGAGAAAGAGAGAGAGAAACATCAATCAGTTGCCCCTGGCACACCCCTAACCAGGGACTCAGCCCACAACCCAGGCATGTGCCCTGGTTGGGAATGGAACAAACAACTTTCCTTGGTGGGCCGGTGCTCAATCCACTGAGCCACACCAGCCAAGAAGTCCCTATTTTCAAATACAAGCACCTTGGGGGTTAAGGTTTCAGAATATAAATTTTGAGGGGACATAGTTTAGTTCATAACAGATGTCAATGATGAAGGGTCTTGAAGGATAGGTGTTAGCAGTGTCAGGGAAAATGTGTGGCAGTGATTTAAGAAACAAGAAGTGACCTGCTAAATTAGTCAGGGTTTCCTAGAGAAACACAACCAATAGGACATGTATAGATGGATAGAAAGAGATCTCTTATGAGAGGTTATTTCAGATAATTATGGAGGCTGAGTGTCTCACCATCTGCCATTTGTACCTTGAGGACCAGGAAAGCCGGTGATGTAGTTCCAGTCCAAAGTGAAAGGTCGGAGAATCTGGAGAGGGCTCCACCCAAAATTGGTGTCTTTTCTGGTCACTCTGTAAATGGGCCATGGTACCATACTCAAATAAAGATTATGTTGCCTTTAACGTCTGAAGAGGCCTACTAGGCATTGTGTAGCTTTCTTAGTTATAGGAGAGGCCAGATGTAATTTATCTTTCACCTTAAAAAGGACATTTTAACATGCCCACATTAGTAGAACCCTAGAAATGTCACTCAGGTAGAAGGTCTTTGAATTCTAGCCAAATTTATTTCCCCCCCTCCGACACGAAATATCTTGCCAATAATTCTACAGTAGTTACCACTTCTTGCTCACCAGGTTCAATGAGCATATTGTCATTAATATCTTGTGAAAGAGAACTGCAATCAAGACCTCTGTGAATGAAATTATGACGTGAATCTAGAGAGTTGATATAGGCCTGTGGTAGGACAGTAAAGGTGTATTGCTGGTCCTATCAGCTGAAAAAAACAGTTGCTTTTAGTGAGACTATGGACAAGGATGGAGAGAAGTTTTTTCCCAGCTAAAGAGCTGCAAACCAGGTACTAGGGGATGTGTTAATTTGCTCAAGTAGTAAAACCACCTCTGGTACAGCAACTGCAATTGGAGTCATCACCTGAATCTTTTAAGTCTCTGATAGTGGCACTAGTCTCTGCAATTCCTGTAAGCATGTGATAGTTCTATTAATTTACTATTTCCTAGGTAGAAACAATTGTAATGGCTTCCACTTGGTCTTTACCACCATGTGAACCTTTACTCCACAGATAAGAAACCCATGTAAGGATTCTGTCAGTGCCTAAGTATGTCTATTCCAATTATGTCATGCCAGTTCCAAACCCAAAGACTGGAAAACCATGAAAGACAATGGCATAAGTCCAAGTCCAAGTATGAAGATCTGAGAACTGGAAGTGTCAACATCCAAGAGCAGGAGAAAATGAAAATCCCAGTTTAAGCAAAGGGAGAAAATTTGCCCTTCTCCTCTTTTGTTCTATTCAGGCCCTCAGTGGATTGGATTGTGTTCAGCCACATTGGTGAGGGTGATCTACTTTACTCAGTCTACTGATTCAAATGCTAAT